>VYYJ01001727.1:0-27727 GCA_021029165.1 Cyphoderus albinus
CTACAGTTTTCTTTCACCTTGTAAGTCACATGCACAGGAGAGCGTCTTGTGCGAAAACATCTACAAATGAAAAAAATAGTCCCTTAGCGCAAAATCAAGTTGATGGGGAAGAGGACGATGAAGTGATGGTAGTGGGCGAAAACAAACCAGCATTGGCAAGGGTTTCGTGTGGCATCTATCTTAAACTTCAATCTGTGAGACCGCAGCAGGCAATAATAATAATAATATGAAAGAGCATTAATAGCCAAAGCATACATAAAATCGTGTGCATATTGAGTTGTTGTTCCTCACTAGATAAGTATAGTTAGTACCGCATGCCTTCATGTATGTATGCAAAAGTAGAAAATTGGTTAGGAATGAAATGAATGAAGGCCATGATGCATGCAAGCAATCAGAGTGACTAACGGCATTGATTGCAATTTAAAAAATCTTTTTTTCTCTCATTTTATCAACACGGATGCTTAGGTTTTAAAAAACTGTATACGGATGAGAATCTTTCTTATTATTATTTAAAAAAATGCATTCTTTCCTAGTTGGTTCGTTGTTCCCTTTTATTATTTATTAGGAGAAGAAGTACCTGCTCACTACTACCGTTTCATTTCTGTTAAAAATACGCAATGTATGCATATTGAAAAAGAACGCGAAAATTCGAGGAGGAAAGAATGTAATATATGGGAGATTGTAGCGGTGCCTCGTCCTCTCTCTCTCTCTCTCTCTCTCTCACTCCTCTTCCATTATGTAATGTGTGTCAGGCCAGGTAATGTAATGATACTAACTAACATTAACATTGCGGTACATAACATTATCTTATGACTGTTATTGTTACACCACAGTTTTTGCAGGTCAGCTTGAATACAATCGCAGTTTTGTGTGTACCACTCAACGCTGTTGTGAGTTTCAAAAAATTTTCATTGTTCTTTGAATCAGTAAGAAGGAAAGTAATGTGAGTGTTTCTTTTGTGTGAACGAGATGCACCATAATTGCGATTGCGATTGACAGAACAAGGAGGAAGAATAAAATTCGAGAAGGTACTTTGCTCTTTCACTTCTTTTTATGCTTTTTTCGAAATAACACGTACGGAATAGATTAGCGCAATACCGTTTCTACTACGCTCTCCTTTTTCCTCTTTGAGCGCGCTTGGAAAGGTAGAAGTTTAGAAGGTGCTTTTTTTGAAGAAAAAAATCAAACGACCATCTCAGTATTCGCAGTTACCTTCACAATTCTACTTTTGAGCTGCAAGCAAGATCCGTTTAGTAGTCATTGCACTTATTCATTACAGGTGCTCATAAATAACGTAACTAGCATAAAGAAAAATGTTGCTGCTGCGTTGTTGTAAGAAAAAGGGCATTGAATCGTTTGTTTAGCTCAGAATTGCCACAACTTAACTTTAAGTGAAGTAGTAATGACGATGACGAGTTGTTGAGAAGATTCTGAAAGAAGATGCGATTTGAAACAAGTGAAATTGTTTTTCAGCTTCATAATGTAGTAACTAATGTGGTGAGTACATAACGAAGCAGCAAATCCTGGCGCTGCTGCCTGCGAGAACGAAGTCATATATTAATGCGCTGGTTTTGCAGAGCAAGTCGTAGTGTTGCAAATGTAGTTGTACCGTACGTGCCTCCATGTGATAGGGTAGTTATAGTTGGTGGTTAAGGAAGAAGAAAAAAGCTTGTAGTTGAGATAGCATCGAAAAGAGTTGTATTTTTGCACAGTGCAACATCATATCATCATTATTGCTATTTTATTTTCATACATCGCATTTGATTTGCACGGTGCTATTGCGTGCGTACCACATAGCATAATGCACTGTTCTCTGACAGAGTGAAGTTGTGAACCTTGCAAAGTGGCGTGTACCCATCCACACAGCGAATGCAGAAGAGAAGAAGCGAAAGAAAGTGTAAAACTAACAATAAGTAGAGTAGGCAATCGCCTGAAGCGAACGTTCAAAGAACTTGAGTGAATGACGTTTCTCCCAAAAAAACATACGAGAAGTCAGTGTAGGCTTTGTGGTCAGTGAAATAACAACTTGCTGTTGTGTGAAGACGGGGGAAACAACAGCACTGTAAAAAGCCAGATTATCACTTGGCCAAGTCGACAAAAATCTGTATTGTCACAAGTAAAGGATTCGCTTAAATATAGGATTCAAGTGGTGCTGTCCAATTTTATCAAAGTACTCCCTACAAAACAGCATAACTTTATTTAAACATACCATACCAAATTATCTTATTAAAAGCCGACGACAGTTTCATTAGAAGGAAAATAATTTAATAGTCGGGGTTCCTTTCCATGGTATTGGGCTTTAGTAATAGCAATCGAACCAACTCTTAGGAATTCAATACTGAACTAATTTGAGCTCATTGACATCATCAGCAGCGGGATGGATTCCCATTTAACGATCATTATTAGCTTGCTTCTCGTTTTACACAGTCCAGCTGCACGATCATTTTTTCTTGAATAAATTCAATCTCTCCTCTTTTACTTACATATTTGAAATTTGATCCTATTTCTTACTAATTGCGCATTAAAAGTATCCGGCTAAGCAGCACTTTTACTAACGTTGTAAAATAGAACTGATTGTCGAAGGACAAAAGAAGGACAAGAAAATCAGATAGATTTTATATTTCATTTTAGTCTGTACAGTTTCCTACTTCACCGCTACTCTTTCAAGTAACATGAAAGATTTTTCTTTCTTACTAATATTAACTTGTGTCAAACATTCCCATTCTTTTTCAGCCAACTAAAGTCTTAAGGTGCAGTAAAATCCTTCTAGCATTCAATCGCTCATAGAATTGATACCGCAGTTGAGTGAGAAGAATTGTGGAGGTTGTCGAAGGAGAAATTGACTTATCCGTGTCTGACTTTTGACTAGAGAACGAAAGCCTCCTCTTCCTTCTGGAGCAGTCTTCCTCATCGCCCCGCATCCGCCTACTTTTCTATAGAAATTATTAGAAGAAACGAAATCATCAGTTTTCCCCAGTCACCCTCCAAACATCATTGAACCGGCATTTCGAGGTGTGGTCACCTGAAGAAAAGTGGATAAAAATTGCAGACTACTGGAAATCCATTTTCAATTGTCAAATTGCATTTTCTGGGACTGAGTGAGTGGGAACCACTCTGAGTTCGCTACGTGTAGTAATAATGTCGAGTGAACACAGCTGGTGGTATCTCAGTCACTTATTACCCGTTTTTCGTCTTGATCATTTTTCCTCGGTCCGAGTACCCAACCTTCACTTCTCGGATACAAAAAGGAATCTCGAATCGTATACAAGTCCACTTTAAACTCGTCATTGATTGCCCTTGTGATCCACACCAAGAGTAACAAAATGCTGTGAGACTGCAAAAAAAAGTACCCAAGTCGGAGGAGGAGGAAACCCTGGCGGAGCAATCAAGGAGCAATACAAATCCAATACTAGACACTACAACATTACTACTATATTTTGACAGTTTGACATTCATCTACTCATTTATAAGATCGGACTTTATTTCTCATAAGGTTTAAAGAATCACACAGTAGTACGTCACTGCCATTATTTAAATCTCTCTTCAGTTTTCAGGTCATCCTTGACCTGAATTACATTTTTAAGAATGGGATTCGTGTTGAATCTCAACCCTTCGTTTCGTATATGCGTCAATAGAGACATGCCTAAAATCGCAAAATGTGTAATAAAATGACTTAGAGTGTATCATTCTAGAAAATTCTCTTTTAAAGGAAAAGAATCTATTTGTAGGTAGATACTCAATCAATATAAAGGGCACTGCATATACGCGTTTAAAACTGTGCGCAAAGATGCCACTGATAACTCTTCGACTTTGTTCTTACAGGATTGAATTTGTTTCCACAAACCTTATAGGCAATTTTACTGTAGGCTAATGTAATGTGAAAGAGTATAGAGTAGAGTTGATTTACAAGTTTTTTTTCTATTCTCTAGGTTTACACTCTCATTTCATTTCCTGATCCTTTGTAATATATACATGCACTGTATTTGTGCATAGTAAATTTTACTCGTACTGATACAATGTTGTGTGCATATAAAAAACTGATAATTCGCGATGAGAATTTCGTACCATGTACCACTGATTAGAGTGCACTTTTCTTGTTCCTTGCAAATTATTTCCTGATTTTATTGAACCGGAACGAGAACAGGATTTTCTTTGTGTAAAAATGATTGCGGGTAAAAAGGCTACGAGAAAGATTAAGATTGACTCATGGTCAGTTGAATTTACGGAGAGAGTTACGCCATTTCACCACAAGATTACAACGAAATAGTATTCCGATCCATCCAATCTTTCTACTCTTTACCTTCGCTCGTGCCCCTTCGCCGCTGATTTGAAGCAGCATTGTAGAACGCCGTATGTGGGAAAATTTCATTTGCGCAGAGGGGTTATCAAGAGGAGGAATTCAATAGGTCATAGTAGTCACTAATTCAAGAGCCAACATACCTTAGCTTTTGATTATTGTTCGTGTGAATGCAGAATGAGAAGTTTGGTACTTCGATTCGATCGTCCTCTAGACTCTGCTCTCCACTTTATGAGTGTTACCTTGTGTGACGTGTGTGAGTGAACGTTTTGGGAACTGCATATGGCGAAGGTTTCATAATAAGATAATAAAGGAGTTTTTTTTGTAGCTACACATGTTCCTGCTCGCATGTTTCTCAATTTTTTATCAGCCTCGTTTCTACTTTCTCTGACATGAGACAAGCGTCATGAATTTTCTAAAACAATTAAGAAGACTCGGCTCGGCCAACAAACAAGCAGAAATCACAACCTTATTACAGTCGAGCAGAATGCTAATGGCCTCAGATGGGTCAGAGCTGGGGCTACCAGGCTATCAGATGGGTACCAGAGCTGTGTTTGCAGCGTTTTTGCTATTTAGTTTCGTGTAAATGCATGGTCTGGTACGTGTTTGGAGCTGTAGTTCAACTAGTCAACAACAGAAGGACCTTTCAGTAATAAGATTTTAGAGTCTGGATCTTTACAATTGAACTCCTTGTACGGCTTTTATAGTAGCCGTTATTAATTTCTTGAAATGGAAGCTCATTGTCAAAATTCAAGGAAAACAGAAGATCGGACGTGAACACTCCTGATGAAATTGGAGCCTTCTTGGTAGCGTCTTGCAGTAATCATTAATCAATAAAATCAAATTATAATGACACAAATTTTTTTATTCTGTTAGTTCCAACACCAAGAGAGAATGGAACAGAATCACAATGCGTCATTTTTCTAATTTGTTAGCACCCGGCATGCTTGTGGTTAAATATTTTTTTTGAAGATAGTAATTGATTAAATTGTTTTTAATAAAAGTAAATTTGTGTACAACTTATTTGTTGGTCGAGCCTTGTGCTTGTATTTATCTCTGCATTTTTACATTAATGAATCTGAGTGCATTGTACATATTTGGTTCATCACAACGGAAGCATCTCACAAGTCGGATTTCGCCTTTACATTTTTTAGATATTGGTTAGATCATAATAATTTATTTTGCATATTTTATGAAGGTATTCGAACTAATAAAAGAGAAGTAAGGCAACTATTAATTATAATATTTTAACAGTTACGTTACAAAGTCTTGTTAACTCCCTCCGCTTGAATTCATACACTTGCCAACTCCTCTACTGCTGCATAACACTTTAAGTAATTAAATATTTCATGCAACTATTTTGAGAGCATTTTAGTCAAAGACAAACTAAATAATTTAAAAATCTGGACTTTGTCAGATTTAGTTATCAAATGAATTAATTTCGAGCAACAAATGTTTCACGTTTCTTACCGCTTAGTCATTCTTAATGACATTATCATAGAAATTATAGGGTCCTACTTCCTTGGATCCAATTATGGGCGTGTGTGAAATAAAACGGAAAATGGACCGCAAATAAGGATATTTATTTTTATCGCAAATTATTTGCCTGTGTCGACTTCCTTTCATCAGCATGAGCATACTTCCGAATGAATGAAATGAAAATTGCTGGGTCACGTGGACGGTGGCAACACTTTGGTGATACTGTTATACAAGCGTTTTAGTTGCATGCTATTGGAAGTTTGACATTTAGAGGCAAAAAATCGAAGTTTATTAAAAGCAGCAGTAAAATAGTTCACGATACAATTTTCTTACAGTGAAAACTAATGAGGTACTCATTCGAGTGCAATATTGAAATAAGAGAGCCAGACCCCTCGGGAATTTAGTTATTATTTTTACACCTACAAAAGAATCAACATTAATTATTAAGGTGCATTTGGGAGGTGTAGCTGCAGCAAATGTGACATTATTATTTGATACTTGTGATTCTGTGTGGGTTGATTTGATATAGAAAATGGGAGAAGGAGTCTTATTGTTGTTTGCTAATTCCCACATGGAATTTACTCTAGAGTAATTTCAATAGAGACATGGTTCATAGGCAAGAGAAAATCCTATGCTTTCCTTGGGGTTTCTACTAGTAGCTCATAGTCAGGTTACCTGACTCAGGTAGAAGAGTGAGAATTTTATAATAAGCCGTTTTTTCTCAATGATGCAAGAGAAATAACTGGAACTTCACCTCACGAGCCATTCTGTGGCACGTATGTATAAGTATAACAAAGTTTTTTATTTGAATCAATGTCACGGGTAGGTATGAATGTAATAAAAGAAAAATGAACAAAAAATGAATTCATGAATATTATTATTATCATGGCTCCAAAACTTTGGCTTATGGAATCCTCTACAGCATTAGACACTCGATATTGCCAAATATTGAAAAGGCTTGTAATCTGCTTTTTTTCCCTATTAAGTTTATTTTATAGTATTGAAAATGATTTAAGAACCTTGAAAAGTAAGCACATAAGAGAGAGTCGCTTTTTGTATATTTTTATTTATTGTATTTCCACGTAGAAACAGCGCCAGACTGTTTAACTTCGCTGTATTGGTCGCGCCACGATGACGGTAATACAATACGATTAGCAAATATAACTCGTTCGTAGGAATTGTATACGCGGAGTATTTTATCAAATTTAGAACGAAACTCTGTTCAAAAATTGAGAAGCAAGCCAAGCAACTACATGATAATACCTCAGGGACAATCTAATAGTGAGCTCAATGAATTTCTACCTGGGATTCCAACTCATTCCAAAGTTTATTGCATGAGAATGAGAATTATGCGAAACTTAAACAAACTAGAAAGTAATGGAATTTCTTTGAAAGAGACTGCCGCAGTTCTGCAGTCGCGGTCGCTATTACTAAATATGTAATTGAAAATATGTTTACGATGCATGCTTACCAACAGTTTGGTTATAGGAGATAAGTAACAACGTAGACTAATTTGCAGTAAACTTTTTTAAAACTTTTTCTCAAGAGGATTTAAACTTTTTATACGGAGGTATTTAAAATTTAGAAAATGCTGTAAACCAATGTAGTTCTGTAATGTAATGCTGTTCATGTTCATTGTTCGATTTTTGTCTTGTGCTGGCGCTCGACGTTCTGAGAAAAAGCAGTAAAATTATAATAGGAGTTGGGAGTAAGGAATTTTCCATAAAAGTTGTTGGCGAGTGTCGTAATTCGCAATTATCTCACGGTAGTTAGCAACAGCACAACAGGTATACAATACGGCCAGATTCATTTTTGTGCAGCTTTGGCTGTTGTTGGGTCCTCATTATTTGCATTCCGTGGTCAGAAGAGTTTCACTTTTGGATGAATCGGTAAGCGCAATGTATTTGATCGGACTGTAAATGTAAGTGTGGTATGAATGTGCCAGCGCCAGCAAGAAAGGACGAATGAATGACATGCGGACAATGCGCAATGGCAAGTTATATGCACTCTAATTGGCATTTTACGATGCACGTGGCGCTATGAGACCTTCGCTTATGATACTGCTGGCCTACCTAATAGAATGCCTACATATTTCATACGTGTACAAACACAGGGCAAATATTTCCACGTAAGACGATCATTCGGTTGGCTTGAACAGGAACAGACCAATACTCAGCTCGGTACTACTACCACACTACTCCAGTTTTAGTCAAGAATTTGCAAATGCATTGGATTTAATACCCTGAACCATATTGATGACAGCAAAGGAAAACGAGCTAAGAAAATCGTGTCCTGCCATCGCCAAAGGTTTGGTAGTTCTGTAGCATTTTTGTATGACGTTGCGTGATTTAATAAAAAAAATTGACTCATCCTGGCAATACATTGGATTGGTTGGAATGGAATACTTATCTAAGTTTCGTTGTTGAGAAAAACTCTCCGTTTAAAGGAAGATGGCTATTGATTACCCAAGCTCACAGCTTCTCCTGCTGTTGTTTGGCTAGCCTGCAGTAGACATATGCGAAAGTGAAGAAATTATGTCGTGTTTTTGCACGAAAATGGTTTAGAGTAGTGGTTTTGCTTCATACTTGACCTTGTCCTTGTCTCCGCAACTGCAGTGATGTGATGTGAGCAAAGTGAACAATGATGTTGGCGGTGGTTCCCAAGATGATTTTTACACCTTCCACCACTCATGGGGTTGGTTGCTGGTACTTGGTACAAAACGAAATAATGGTCTTCAGTTTATTTCTATATTGGATAATAACAATAATTGTATATTGTATCATTAGAGCTAAAGGAAAACTTTCCTTAATATTTTTATACTCGACCTGTATTGATTTATGGCTAAAAATGAACGCTGCCATTTTCAACCGAAGTTTTACTGTGTAACTATAAAACTCAAAATTGAAAATTTATAAATGCATACCTATACATTATATTAATATAAACTACTATATAACAGCTTCAGTAGACATCAAAAGATTTCAAGGAATATCCGACGCAAACTTAAACCTTTAACATTTAAAAGCAGTATAAAGAGGTTATTTTTTGTATTAATTGTAGGCGACTACACAACAACGAACTAGTCAGTGCTAGGACATTTCACCAACTTAGTTTGACAGTACGGTAACCCATCATCGGGTGGTAAATCAAATCCTATAGAATATTGATATTTTATTTTCTCTCCGTTCATTAGAAAACAACGACCCATATTTTGCTAGGATTCTTCCTGATAAAATATTTTAAAGATAAGGAAGGAAGGCGAGTTTTATTACATCATTAGAGGAGGCGAGCTGGGGGCTGGGAGTGAGTTGGGGACTCCAAATTAATCCTATTGTGTCTGTAACACTAGCTACTAAATAACACAGTACCTTCATCACACCCCTCCATCTCTTTCATTAGAAGTATAAATGACTTAAAATCTGTTTCTTTTGTTAGTCACTTTGTATATTATTTAGTTTAGTTTCAATACAGAGAGTTAAAGTTGGTATACTGTAAAATGGCATTGTGTACAGAATTTCAAATGCAGACTGAAAGAGCCTTCGCTTTCACCAAGAGTTGCCAATACACATAAAAACATTATTATTATTAGAGTTTTTCATGGAATAGTTGAAGGACACACGGGGAGGTGTGTAGGCGGAGAGCTGGGTATTTTTGTGTCTAAGTCTAATAAACATGGCAGAGAAATGGAAAATGTTCCATATGGAAGTTGTGGTGAAAGCGCAAGGCTACCCTCCTCCATTCATCGGAAAGTAAATTGAGATAAAATGAAGCAAGGATCATGTCAACAAGATGTATAATGCGTCATACAAATCTTTATCTCTAACAGCTACAGTTTAAGCATTAAAAGCGTTGCTTTTGCGTAGGTGGCGGTCCTATGTAAATGATTAGTTCAAATAGAGACTAGAAGATAGTTCGAAATACAAGACGGTTTGAAGCATGACAAATGACACTTGACGTGGACAGAACTTGGAGCATTTGCAGGTGGGATGAGACAATTTTTTAGAACAAATCTGAAGGAATATGCTTCCAGGTCAAAGGTTTGTCACGTCGTGGTTAGCTGTGCCATGGCAGTGTGGTTAGCTGGTTGTGGTGAAATGAAAACACGCCACCTATCCACACCGTCGTTGTGCTTGACCAATTGGGCTTCGTGGACGTGATGATGGTGCTGTGGCTGATGATTTGGCGAAAACGTACTCCTGATAAATGGATTAAAAGCAGCATTTCCAGAACACAAGTTAGTAATTCGATGTTTTATATCTTGGATCATTTATTCTGCCGATGGTAATTAAAAATGTAATCGCACAAAGTTGAAGAATGAGAGCAACCAGATTACGTATTTAATTATGCACCATTCAACATTATTCTAGACAAATATTACCACTAATTCCATTTTTTTAAATTATGTCCAGCCCGGTGTACGTAACGGAGTTGATCGTTTTCTCTGGTTTTACTAAGCCAAACAAGATAATGAAATGCTTAATTTTAGTTTTGAACCTTAATTTGAGAACAATTTTGTTAAAATAAAGAGCACAGAACAATTTTGTTATAATGAAGAATGAAAACATACCTGTCGGTGGTAAGTGGCAGAGGGTGTGCCAATGATAAGCTATTACATGATTGTGCAAATCAGCCCTCTTAGTCGCCTTTGATGGACAAAAATAACAATGGTAATACATCTTTTCTACAGAATCACCCATGATGAAAATTTAACTGTAATTAATACATTAATTAGTAATTTTAACGAGCGAACATTTAATCTTGTTCTTGCTCGATGGCAAGTAAAATCTTTTTCACCATCCTTACAGACTTTGGTTGCGACGTTTTAAACATGCAAATCCGAGGCATACTAAAGTTAAGCGATGGTTATGATTACTGATTATTAAATATTAGTTGAACCCGTACATTTACATCAAGGATCAATTATTCTACTGTAGGAGGGCAACTCGTATTATTGTTGTAGCATGCAAAAATTATATTAAGTATATTTTAGTATTTTTCAGCATCTGCAAGACATAATGTTTGACATTAGCATTTCAGAAGTCAGAACTGCTGCAAAATAGTTGTTATTAAAGTTCCTTTAGTTTGGAATGAAACAGCTTCGGACGGAACTTTATTGTCGGGCTTTCTAAAGACGTAAAAATGAGTGTGCGACAGCTAATTACTATTGACTTAAACAAGTCACCGAAGGAGCAGTCTAACGTTCTTCAAAACCGTTGGCATCCAGACATTCCGACAGTTGCCACTGTCAAACCGGACAAGGGTTTCGCGTACAATGCTTTGATTTTAGCGGTGAAAATTTTTAAGTCTTTAACTTCTGTAAAAAAGGTGGATTGATTATTAAAAATTGTCTAACAGGAGGACAAATTGGAAACAATAACTCTGTGGGTGACATTCGAGACGCGGATCTGTCACAAGTTCACTATCTTTCGGGACCCATCAATGCGGAACCAGGGGATTACCTAGAAGTGGAAATTATGGACATTCAACCTCTCCGAGGACACGTGTGGGAATCACAGCGATTTTTGATGTGAATAACCAATATTCCAGCAGTGTGGTTAGCTGGTTGTGGTAAAAAAAACACACGCCAACTATCCACTCTACCTCCGCGGCAAACTAATCTCGTCGAAGATGTATTCACTATTTATAATCATTTTTGGTTGCTAATATCTTACAATACTAACAGCGTTTTTAACAAAAGTTTAAAAAATCGTTTTCAATCGTGATTGAAGTTTAAAAAATAGAAAGTTGTATAGTTGACAGTCACTTAATAAGTAAAAATTAGAAAATAATCTCTTAATATAATTAGGACATACGACCTTTGCAGGTATTCAACATGTCATTGTAGGTGTATTATAAACTACTCTTCTTTTCCGGACTTCGGTGTTCATTTCTGTCGGGTAAGTTCGTATGACAATATTTTAATGGCTTCTTTCTGCACTGACGCCGCAGCTAAATCATCTCTGCAAATAAATGTATGTAAATGATAATTGACAAATCATTTGAGTAAACTCTAAAATAGACAGCTTAATTTTCCCATGTTTAGAGGGAGTTCTAAAGTCAACCTTTACAAAGCAAAACCGCTTGGGGCAACGGGTTCATTTAACTTCAAAGATACTATAATTGGATTTTTTAAATTCAAAGGTAAGCCTATATCATACGAGACAGAATTATAGCTATTCTAAATGTATTATAATTGTTCTTGTAGTAGTTAGTTAGTCCTAAAAGTAAATTCATCACAAATTCTCTTTTCAACTTTTCATCAACGTTTATATTGCTTGATTTTAGACTGGGCTCTGAAAATTGGAAGGAACTCATCGTGATTCACAAGGAAGGAGAGTCGAATAAATTGACTGATCTACAGACAGGATAATTCACGTCATTGAATAACAAACCTTCAGGAGGATTATTTAGTCTTCAAACAAAAATAAAAAAATGCACATTTTTTACTCACACATCATCATTCCTCAGACATAATATATTATGCAAATTACAACTAATGAATAGTGTCTAGTCACTTGTCTGATCACTTCTGTCTGATTGTTCGATTTTTTTTGGGAATCTTTCCATATCAAAATACACAATATTTTTTAAATCAAGTTTGTTCGTTCTGTACAAAAATTATATTATTCAGTTTAATGAATGTCAATTCAGTAAATAGATGTACATGTAAGCTTAATTTTTCTTATAAATATTAAGACTTTAAAATGTGAAGTTGTCAAAAAATAACAACTAATAATTCGAATTTAGCTTAATAAGTGTGAGTTCGAATACGTAAAAGTATAATGCTGAACATTCTTACATTTTAAACATATAGATAATAAAATGATTATTGATTTACATATGTCATGCAGTGCAAACTAAATAATAAATTCTTTATTGTGCAAGTTTTAATTCGCATTTAAAAGTTATTTAACAGTAATCTAGTTATTTTATAAGTTCATTAATTTTATCACATAATGTGGTCCACGATGAATTAGGAAGCCAAACTCATCAAAACTGCCACACCACGTTGAATCCAATGATCCACTGATTCACTTCCAGGTTTAAGTTCAATCGTGACCACGTAAGGAGGTCTTCCTTGTCCACCCGAGCGATCAGGGTAAATGTAACAGGGGGCATCATACATGACTAATAATATAGAAAAACGTTAAAAATTACGGTTAAAGGATATTAGTCAATAGAAAACCTTGTTCAAGTTGTTCATGTAAAATTTAGCGATTACGAACCTCTAACAGGTTTCTTTTTTGCTTCCACTGGTTTAAAAAGTACAACAGGCAACGCATTCACCAACTGCATCGGGGCACTTTCCAACAAGCAAGAATTCTTCTTGTCCCACGAGGCCCCTTCCAAATACAAACCCTGAACGTAGACGCCATCCTTTGGAGGACGCAAAATGTTGGCGGCTTCAACGGTTGATACGGCAAAATCCCAGACAAGTGTGTCGATAGAGATTGTGTACTTTCTCGCCGACGTTTGAAGAACAGCCGTTAAAAATCCTGTGGGGAATGTGAAACCACTCAACCAGAACTTGACCGGTGGTTTCAGTGTGGTCGCCCAAACCTGGAGCTGGTCGATTCGTTGTGAGAGATCTCGACTCCACGAGCCGAGCGGCTTGAGTGAAGGATAAGCCTTCAACCAAACGCGAGGAACTCGCGCTTCCAAAATACACTGGAATATTTCTTCCAACTCTGTAGACATCACGACAAAACCCTGAATTCCTTTATCCAGTTCTATGAGCGACTTTTTGATATTTTCCAAAAGAACGTTGTATCTGGCGATTTCTTGTAATAGGACAATATTCAGAGGTTCATGCAGTTTATCCTTCAGAAGACGCCGAGTCTCTGCTAGATCAATGGTTGATGGTAATTTAGCCATTACTTCTGCGGCCAAAGCCTTTACTTTATCTTCCGGACGACTGTCACTCTGGCTGGACTGCTTCTGGACTTGAAGTGAGAGTAACGTGGAGAAGATTAAATTCGCGTCACTGATCTGACTGGCAATGTCAGCATTGGTGTGCTGTCCAAAAGCTTCGGGATGGTCAGTTGTCGGGTACTTGTTAATGATGTCCCTGTAGTAGGGTAACTCTCCATCCTTTGGGATGAAGTATGCAGAGAGAGCTGACAACTTGTAGAAGGGGACGTCGAGGCATTCGTCGCAGAAGAATTGGTTAATGTAGGACATGAGAAGTCGCCTGTCCCAGTCGTCCGTAACGTGACCTCCATACATTACACCAGCAATCAGGTATTTCAGAGCTTCCCAAGGCGTATCTTCGTATTCCGTGAGGTAAATGGAGAGGATCAGATCAGAAACTTCGAAATCGGAGTCATTGAATGCGTAAACAATGTTCCAGCCCAACTGCTGGAACTTCTTCCGTTCCAGAAGCAACGCGTGGAAAAAGCACAAGGCAAACAGGAGCTTTTTAAACTTCTCCGGCTTTGCAATTCCTTGAAACTTGGTGTCAGGCATGATGTGGTATAATCGCTTCATATTTGATTTAATTCCCTTCGGAGGCTCCGTTGTCATTTTGATTCCGGACTGAAGAATACTCAGTGGAAAGTCGGGGTGTGGGCTGGAGCTGAGCCACAACCGGAAATCTTGGTGTGGTGATTTTTCCATCGTTGTTTCAATCAGTTTGTCTAACTGTGGCATCCAGCTCAAGGATAAGTGACAGTTTGCAAGGAACACCCAATGACCGTTTTTACTTCCCTCTTCAATCATTCTGGTGGCCAAGGGTGCTTGACCTTGACCAAGTGACAAAGAGAATAACCTGTGCGACATTTTATTAGTTTCTGCCAAAGTAAACAGACCCGATGCGGGATCAGCTCCTGGTGAAAGAACAAAAATTAGCGGAGTTAAGCATGATGACTCCACTAGGACTTGACCAATGTCCAAGACTGGTGGCTCAGTGAACTTCTGTCCAATATTGTTGGATATGAATGACGTGGCTTTGAACGGGACTCGGTCTGGTCGGAGGGATCGAATTATAACCAGCTTTTGGAATTCATTCAGTTTCAGTTCCCATTCCCCTATTATCAATGTCATAAAATAGAATTAATTTTATCAGACTGACACACACAAATTAATGAGAATATAAAAGGCAATGCAAATACCTGGAATTGCAGCTTTCTCTGGTTCGGTATGTGTGTACCAGTTATACCATTCTGTAGTCAACTGTTCGAAAGACATCACAATTCCGTGAAAATTTCTCAACTTGTCAAGCTCTGTGATGTTGTCCCAAGCAGTGTCAGGAAGCCACTCTGAAGCAGTTTAATAAGTAAAGATGAGTAAAAGGGACAGAGGTACAAAATGAAAAATTCTAAATTAAATACTCTATTATTACGGGAACACGGATTCTCCAATTGTGCAGTTCGATCAAGAATCACTCCGCCCCTCAGGAAAAACTGATACTCCTCCATATTGAGCTTTTTTGCTTCCTCCATAATTTTGGCGTTCATGTGGAAGGAAAAGAGAAGTTTGTGCCTTTCAAACAGACCACGGCAAATATTCCTGTCATTCAAAATGGCAAAATGACAATATTTTATCTACCAAATTTATCTGAAATTTTGCACTTATAATTGATTAGTACAAACCTGTACACGGCAAATGTATGAAATTCATTCAACTGTTCAATTCTTTGCTCTGTTGACGCAGCCTTTGGACTGTGCTCGATGGACCACATAAAGAGATTGATGTAGGCATCCAAAGAGAATTGGTACATGGGATCAATTCGCGACATGTCGTTTATTACAAAAAACAGAATGGCAGCTCGAGTAGAACTTGCTCGATATTCCTGAATAATAATAATTTAAGTTTATCGTTAAAATTATAAAAAATTAAGAGGTGTAAGAGGTAAATTGAAATAGACAAACTATTCTTTGCTTACCTCTCGACTCGCGTCGATTTCAATTTCGGTGGTTTGAGAAACTGCAAGTTGTTTTGTCACTGCATCTGAAGTGTCTTTTGACGTTGTCAGTGTAATTGCCAAATCTTCGTCTTCAAGAATGGAACCTTTGGAGTCGCTCAGTAATCTAATTTTTGATACAAAAGTCAGAATTTATTGTATTATTTTATTTTAATATAGTAATGTTTCATTAAAGGTATGTAAAACGTTTCAAGGTTTAACCTTAAAATTAAATCTTCCAGTTCCTCCAACTTTTTCTTTCCTGCTGCAATGTGTACCACCAAATTATCTTTCATTTCCTCCAGCTGCGGTTTCTCTTTTCGAACGACAATTCCTAAGAGTTGAGACTCTAAGCCTTGTTCCTTCACCATGAAATTTACAATGCAAGCTCGACTTGCGATTTCGGGCACATAGTGCGGATTCATGAGTTTCGTGGTAATGTAAAAGCGGAACGAAAGATTAAAGTCAATTTCCTTGTCACCTTTTAGATTTAAAAAATAAACCAGTTAAACCAAATAATAATGTTGTAAAATTAAACTAAATATATTATAACCTTCAAATTACCTAGTTTAATCACATAACGTTCTCCCTGCTTCATATAAGTTCGGCTGAGAATTGGTGACAAGGTGTGGTCCAAATCCTGACCCACGTCTTTCATCAAGACAGGAGATCCCATGGCCATGCATTGTTCTAGCACTACGAGGTAATCTGCCTGTCGCAAGTCAATGACCATTAGTCCGTTTTCACTCTCCATGTTTTTTATCCACTTCAAAGCTTGACACTGCGGGTCAATCATCAACTGCAAACGAAAACATTTGATTATTTTTTATCTGGTTTTATAGTTTTTTATTGGGTCAGATTTTTTTGCATCGACTTATACCGGCGTTCTTCGACCTCTGGTCACAATGACACCATTTTCAGTGCAGAATGAATCTCGGGGAAGCCCTTGAATATTCCACAGTCTGACTTGCGTCGGGTTCGCTAAAAACTCGCAAAAGTCATACTCCGGATCGCACGGAATATGCAATTCTCGGACTTGACGCATCCACGATCTTGTCATGGCGTACCGGTAGTCAGATGTAAACGGCCCGATATATGAAACAGTTGCAGATGCCAAAAGACAGTCGCCCACAACGTAGCCAAGCTTTTCCTCCAACGTTTTGATGGTAGCCTCCCAACGAACTCTCTCTCCAGCCAGGTTCTCAACGAGCATTGCAGCTCTCTCCAGATTCCGCCGGAATATTTCCGCCTTTCTCTCCAACTCCTCTTTCAGCTGAATCTTTTCTTGCAAGACTTTTTGCAGCTCTGCTAACTTTTCCCGGAGAAGTCGTATCTTCTCTTCTTGTGCCGCCAAAATTCTCTGCTTCTCTGCAAGAATCGCTTTTGCTTCATTTAACTTGGCCTTTTTAGGTGCCACCTGAGCGTTGTAAATTTTCCCGAAAAGGTCCATCGCCCTCACCCAGATACAAAGAGTTTTCGCTGCCAAACTGACTTTTCCCACAATTTCTGGAATGAAGTCCCGATACTGAATGTATTTTCCTAGCTTCCCCAGCGTTTTCTGGGTGATGTTTTCCTTATCAAACTCTTGAAGTTCTTTGAGAAAGTCTGCACTTCCCAGTTGTTTCTTCGCTTCCACCCAAGTCGGTTCTACTTGACGCAAGACCATTACAGCTTCCATTACTTTCGCCACAATTAACGGTGGTTGACTGTAGGATTTCACTTCAGCCAAATCCTTCTTGTTTAGCGATTGAAGAGCCTTGTTGGCTTCATCCAGAGCCGGTAACGCATCTGCAAGCTCGGCATAAGCCAACCGTGCCATTTCTTGGCATTCATTTTCTTCTATAGCGACTTGTTCTTTGCGTCTGTTCACGATGTCAGCTTGGATGTCCGTTTCCGATTTTTGCTTTGTGATTTGTTCGAGCACACGGTTGCATTCGTCTTGATATTCACGAACTACAAAAATGACAATACAATTAAATTCAAGTAGCATACATTTATAACGACAATGAACAATTAAGTACATATTAAAGCGCTGAAAGAGAAGGCGTATTTACCTTTCTTCTGAGATGTTTCCAATTCTATGGTCATGTCTTGTACTTTGATTCGGGTCTCAATAATTTTTGCCAATCCACCTTGTAGCTTTTTTGCGGAGTCTCCCAAGAACTTTCGTTTTTCGGCAAGTAGTCTGAAATTTTTGAATTAAGAAACCATGTTATATCAAAATAATCGGTTTTCACGCTTTTTACTTTTCTGTAAAATCCAAAATGCTTCATGTACTGTTTGTATCCCGCGACAAGTTCCAAAAAGTTAATGGGCGTGACATAGTTGTGCCTCTTCATCTCCTCCAGCATCACTCTGCAGTAATCTGTGACAGAGAAGTGAACAGTTGCAAACGTGGTAGAGCACTTGTCCCTCATTTCTTCCTGAAGCACATTGGATCTGTCATCCAGATTCACATCGGAGAGCCAACGATGAGCTACTTCCAGCAAAGCTTCCTTTGGCCATCTTTCGAACCAATCGATTGTCGTTCCGTTGACCAAGCTGGGGTACTGACGAACTCGATGCCGGAAGCTGTCCCCAATTGGACTCATGCATAGGACGACATGCAAATTAGTTTGGACCCGATTGATTAAGAACTTGAAGATGGAGTCATTGGTTTCGGAATAACCCGCTCTGAGTGCAGCCTTCATCACAGTGTTTTTGATGTCTTCAAATTCATCCACTTTGTACAGATTCGGCACCTCTGCCGAACTCAGGACATTGTTAAAATCTTCCAAGAAGGCTTCATCCACGATTTGCGTGTCGTTCATGATGAAGCAACATGGCTTGTTGTCGCATCCCGTTCTCCGGTACACCTTCTTCAAATCCTCCCTGAAATCCGGCTTTTTATAGCGCTTGTTCACTTCAATCTCAAATATGTAGTAGCCACAAATGGAGGAAGAAAGACGACTTAGACTTTGGCGTCCGTGACCCCCAATTCCTACAATGAGCATGGAACCCTTTGGCTGGGAAATTACCCTGGATATTCGGGATACATGTTCCAAGGCTTCCCGGAAAAGGACGAGATTCATTGGAGTGGATCCCGGGAGATTGTTGTAATAAGGAAGGGCCTCAGTCTCCATGTAAGTACGCAGTTTCTTAATGTCCGTAATATCTTCGTAAATACCTTGACTGTTTAGAAAGTCGCCAAAAATCGGAAGGTCTAGGTTGGGGCAAATGCTTTGCTGGGTTTGGTCAAGGTGGGTTCCCAGCTTTTCGGAAAGACAAGTCAAGAACCATTCTCGATCGCTGCAATCACATTAAAATTGAACTGTTATTGTAATAATATTTTAAATTAACGCTACATTATTACTTAGAAACCTATCACACTTACTGGTCATCTACAAGACGGTCGTTGAATACTCTGCTGCATTCATGAAACCACAATTTGCTGAAGCTGATTTTTGAATCGTGAGCTTTCTTGTTGGCTCGAAGAAGTCCCTGGTACACTCTTGAAATATCGCGGAGATTGAAAAGGTAATGGATTTTGGACGGAGTGGGTAGCATTTTGGCCGACACGGCGTAGTACAAGTCAATCGTAGCGGCCGTTATAGCTTCAGAGATCTGCTTCACCTCTTGGTCAAAATCAACCAGATTTTGATTGAGCATCGTCATGAAGATCCGTTTAATTTGGGGCTCCTCGGGAAAGGTCATATTCACGAGACAAAAAATGCTTTGCAGACGAGCGGAAATTTGCGTTCTGCCACCACCAGGCTCGCCCATAGCTCCAACGAGGAACATGTTCTGAGTGCAACAAAATTTAGAAGAATTAATAATCAGCGAATAATTGATCAAAGTTTTGAGAAAATGTTTCGTAAAAGCTTACTGTGACGAATTTGGCAGTTTGTGTACTCCTGTCATACCAAAATCGGTAGTCACACCATTGTCGAATCAATTCTAACGGTGGCTGTGACCCATACATATCCTTCGCTGGCATGTTCAGATCATCACAAAACGCTATTAAAAACTTTCCACGTGGGGGTGCAAACACACCCTTTGCTCGTCTTTCCAGTCGACTCTCGATAAAGTTTTGGATGTTGGCAGAGGTTGTCTGCAATTACCAGGTTGTGAAGTTGTTATGAATTGGTCCAACGGTAAATGTAAATTGTAGTAGTTTTTATGTGACTACCTGACTAGAGATGTTAATGGTTAGGACAGAGTACTTCTCCTGGTCCATTGAGGTTAACACAGATTGAACCACCGACGTTTTCCCTGTGCCGACTTTCCCAACCATTAAAACGGGGTATGAGTTTTTCAAGAGATTTTCAAGGACAAACTTGTAGCGAATCGTATCCACAGTTGGAACAATGATTTTGAAGAATGGTAACCTAGTTTTGGGGCAAGATTTTGTATAAAATAATTTTGAAGGAAAATTGTAATTTTCTAGGTATTTATCTAATGAATTTCAAAATTACTCGGGATCGTATTGCCAGTGTTGGGTAAGCAATGTATTCCAATGAATGAGATTTCTTTGCATCGGGTCCACGAAATAGTCATAAACCGTATCTTTGGCAGGGAAAATTGGATCCAATTCACGAAGGTACCCATCAAACTTTTTCCGCCCTTCTTCGTCCGTTGTGGCACACACAGACCAAATCAAGCTGAAGACAAAGTAGTATCGTACCATGATGTCGAAAGTGTTGTCATCTTTGGGATTAATTCCATTCTCTTTGGTGGCTAGTGAGTCCATGAGCCTTGTGAGGCTCGTAACAACGTTCAGTTCCGTTGTGGGAATCAGTTCTTTGCAGAATAACGCTTTGTGCTTCAGTGTTCCGTCCAGATAAAAGTCAATATTTTTCCTGTACTCTTCTGCCACCTTCTTTTTGCGCTGTCTTCCAAGCCAACTTTCAATGTACGGTTTCCATCCCAGGTCTCTGTAGTCATTGTACACCATTCCACAGCGGCTTACTGTTGCTGGAGACGCCTGCGATAGATCGCCCACCTCGAATAAAAGTGAGACTTGTTCTGGCATCGAAATCCTTTCACTGTTGATGAGTGTCAGGATTTTATTATCGTCCATCACGCTGTTCATGTTTTCGATCCAGACCTAGTTTACAGAAGATTGTTCTAAATTAAGTGAATTTCTAAAAAATATTATTGGACTTTATTTTGATATTTTGTCTAAATTGTACTTTACCGCATCGACAGGGCCATCGAACAAGATCCATTTCTGGTCCGGCTTCTCATCATTGCAAGTAATCCTCATGATTGAAGAAATGACACCATCACTCCAATCTCCAGTTCCCAAGTCAAACTCGCCATAAAGTTCTGCTTGCGACAGTGCTTTAGGATTGATGACAAATTCTTTACAGCGGACAAATCCAGGTTCTCCTGCTTCAGTCAAACTTGTCATTGAATCTCTTAAACACTTCCAAGTGACAGATTTTCCACTCTGAGTTCTTCCAACGAGCATAGTACTGTGTCGGCTATTTTTCGTTTCGTAGAGTTCCAAACACTTCAGGATTGCCTTTTCCGTCGGCTGCCAGCCAGCTTTCACGAATTCGTCGGTAATGGTCGTCAGAAGGGCACCATAGTCAAATTTGGGTGGCTCGTCAGTGGGAAACAGATCCCTGATAACTCCATTGAAAAGTGGGACGTCGTCGGTCGTGAGTCGGGGAATGTTCATGTCTCTCATGGCAAGAATCAGTAATTCCGCATCTGTCATTTCTTTTGAGACTCGTTTTTTCGTTCCCGCATATCGAAGAAGAGCGACCATGCTCCGAAGACCAAAGTCGTAGTGATCTTGCTTACTTAGTTGCTGTTTGGAAAGCGAGTAAAGTGTGTCCACCTTCCTGGCAAGTACTCGTGTGTCATCGAATCCTTCTCCGAAAAGGACAATTTCTGCAATAAGGTCTGTATCAGGGACAATCATACTGATTGGACGGAACATAGCTTTTAAGTTGTCGGGAAGTTCTGTTCGACCGGCGTAGCCAGGATTCTGTAGTTATGCAATATACATTTTTTCATGATAATGTTTCGTCTTTCAATTTTACTTTTCGTGATTAATAAGAGAGAAAATCCTACCATTGTAATAAAGATTCCACAGGACCAAACCATCGAAATTTCATATCCCTCGAAAAGAAACCGACGTTGTTTTTGGCCTTTTGCTTGCAGAATGCACATGATTTGTTGAGCAACCACAGACAACACTTCGATATTGATACGATTGAACTCATCAAAGCAACCCTAATTTAATGCAAGAACATTAATACATTTTTGCTTATTGTATTATATTTAACGCAATTAAAAATATGAAAATGGCCTCAGAAATTCTGAGTCAGAATCTCAGCTTACCCAAGCGCCAGTCTGAGCCAATCCGGAAAACATCTTCCCCATGCTTTTGTAATCCAGACCTTCCGAACAATTAACTACAATCACATACATGCCCAGGTTTTTCCCCAAGTCTTTTGTCGTCTCCGTCTTTCCGGTTCCTGCGGGTCCTTTCGGGCTTCCACCTCGGTGGAGAAAGAATGCAGTGGTGAGAGTGATGTAGCATCGGTCGGTCAAAGGAGTAACAACCAACCTCCCAGAATTTCCGAGGTATTCATCTGCACAATTAAAAACCGATTTAATGGAATAATTTAACTTTGACAATGACAATATATAGTTGTAAGTAAAATCATGAAAAATACTATTTAACTTACATCCATAACGAAAGAAGGTATTTGTCTGTCTCACGATGCAGTCGTTTTCTTCCTTCTCCCAATACAATCTCAATTGTTGCAACCAATCAAATCCATTCAAATCTTTACACTCTGTTTTGTACAGTTTGTCCGTAACGTCCCTTGAATGAATCTCTATTGTGACCATTGCAGTGACCTTCAACCTCTGGATTTTTGTGAGCTGACCCCGAATGGCGATACTGAACTTCTTCAAAATCTTATTTAGTTTCTTTCTGACTTTCTTCATCGGGTTCTTCAGAATCCTGGGGTCTCCAGCAGCGAACAGGGCTCTTGTAACTGCCACCGTCCACTGTATTTGCGCAGAAGTGATTCCAGTCTGTCCAGGCCATTCCATGATCCATTTGTCTCTTCTATTCAAATTTTTTCTAAGGTCATCGCGAGTCTTTTTCAGTTGGACTTTCAGACAAGCTTTCATGCTGTTTTCAACATCCCTCAGCCATTTCTCCACTGGGCCATCGATAACAAAGACCTTAAGGAAGTCAATGTACTCTCCGTCACCACTCATCATCCCGTGGCACTCTTGGCGGAAGGCATACGGAGCTTTGTTCAACTTGATTTTATGAATGTTGTCGAACAGCTTTTTCAGATGCGGCTGAACAAATTCGGGATTTTTAGAATTACCCAAGATTTCCAGTAGATCGTCGTTTGAAATAAAGTAGAATCTTGGAAACGCTTGTCTCTTTGCCTCCAGGAATATTTCCAGTGACTTGAGAATCACTTCCAGACGATCTGAGAGCTCCTTCAAGACGGGAATAAGATTTTCTCGGTGCGTCGCTGGAATTACAAGCGAGTCTTCGTTCATTTTTTCTGTGATGTTTTTCCACACTGTATTAATGATTTCGAACTCTTTGGATTCATTCGGGAGCTGTCGACGAATGTCCTCTCCGAGGAAAATATTTTCGAGATACATCCACTGTCTTTGGACGTTGAGGAAAATGTCGAACACGTCATTCACGACGGACAAGGTCTTTTCCCAGTAGGTAATCTCTGCTTCGAAGGGCTTCGCAAATCGAGATCCTTTCATTGCGGAAATCATGACATTGTTGTCCTCCAGATTCTGCATCATCTCTTGATTTACTTTTAGTCGGAAATGACCGGCATCCTTGTAAGGAACCATTTCCAGTTTCTCTGCAGTCCAGTAACTCCGAATTTGTGCCATTGCCTTTTCAACGACAAGCTCCTTCGTAGCTGTTGACGCAATTTCAGCAATTTCATCCGCGTACCTGTCCATTCCATAAGACACGATTCGTTCGAAAGTGAACTTGGGATCTTCTGGATCAAAGCGCGCTCCGATTGTTTCAAAGATTTGCGACCAATGACGTTCCCTCAGTGCCGGAGTCTTTATCTCGTGAATTACTGGAATACTCTTCTTGAACACTTCAATCCTATTCCGGGTGTGCTCAATGATTGGCCAATTTTTTTTTTCAAACGTCTGCTGCAACTTGATAAACTTTTTGATCATTATTCCAGCCACATCTTCCATGTCACCGGTTTGCATGCTTTTAAAGGGAACCGTTTTGTACTCTGACCAGTAACCCTCCCATTCGTTGACGACCGCCCACACCGACTCGATGTTGCTTAGATCCGGTTCAAAGTTGCGCAGATCTTTGTTGGGCGGCAGCTCGACCTCGAATATTTGTAAAGAACTGAGCAGTTCCACTTCATCCTTTTGTAGCTTCTCCATCCTCTTACGGTAGCCCTTCAACTGCTTTAGCGCTGCAGCACTGTGAACGTTTCCGGTGTAAGGACCGTCCTTATCTAGCGCTCGCACCAGTTCCTCCACTCTCACCCTGAAGGCATCTGCCATTGCCAGGAACAACGTTCGAAGCTTTTCTTTCGCACGTTTAAGCATGAGTTCGATGTCCCTCAAGGCTTGGAGATAATCGTGCCAGTCCGAAGTGAAGCTAGCGTAGCGTTTTCGCACTTTGTCACCAAGGTTGTACTTGTACTTCTCCAAGATTCCAAATTGCTCGTGCATCCGAGGGAAATCTTTCTCTTTTACTGGAGCGTCCGTTTGTATGTTGCGGAAGAGATTGTAGGCATTGACGAGATCGGGTAAAGTCTTCGGTTCTTTTTTAAACGGCTTCTTGTTATCCTCCATGTATTTATAGGTGGAGTTCAACTTCTCCACCGCCTTCTTGTACAGGTTTGTCAAAATTCGGTGTTGCCACTCGTGGCAGTGCTTGATGACAATGTTTTTTAATTCAGTGCAATCAATGACACAAATGCCCACTGCGATTGTACTCTCGAAACCTTGTACAGAGTCCGCAATTTCCCAGTAACGTCCTATGTCCCTATCGTAGGCTTTCACGGTTGGAGCATTCTCCTCGTAATGAGCTATAAACACGTCCTTGTTAGTTTCCCACACTTCACGGAATTGTGACCACGATTCGAGATACTTGGCCACTTCCACCAGCGTGTTCTTCACCCCGTGAGCAATGCGTTCCTGCTTTTGTCGCGCTGCTACATTTCGTGCCATTGCTTGACTGAAGGAGACGACTTTATTGGAAGTCTCTGATAAAAATTGAATTACTCGGGGAAAAGGTTGAACTGTTACACAGATTCTTCGGTAGATTCCACAAATCATGTCCTCCATCTCGGCAATTGTGGGAACGAATGCGAGTTTATTTTTGCTGACCGTCGCCATTAACTTGAAAATGGGCGGTGGTGGACCTTTTCGAAGATCTCCATGGACTACTCGAACGAGAATGTCCAGTGAGCGTTGGATATTCAAGCAGAACGCCTCCTCGACATCGTCGTCAATTTTCTTTAGGTACTTGACCCACTGATTCTTCACGTCATTTCCGTCTGAGCGAAACATTTCGAAAACGGACCTCAGAATCACCGTGATTTTCTTGTACTGGTTCGCAATTTTGAGCACGGTTTTCACTCGATGCATCTCCTGATATTCATTGAATTCGTTTTTCTGGTATAACCGTGTCTGGTCCACTTTGACCATCAAAATGTTACTGATTTTTGAGGTCAGTTTCGCGATTTTGATATTGGCCTTTTTGTATTTTGTCGTAAACCCTCGCACTTTTGTCGCCGCCATTCGACACTCATTAATGTACGAATCAGAAACGTTTGACGCCCACGTTAAACGAGTCAATCCTGGGTAAACCTTACGTCCAAGAAGCTTAATTCTTTCTTTGAAAAGACTTCGTTCCTCTATCGAAAGTTCGCCGATGATTCTGTTGTAATCTGTTACGACGAGTTGCACAGACTCCTTGAGTTTATACAACCTCTCTCGCTGATTAAAGACAAACTCAAGAGCCTCCGGGATTGCCATCTTCATTTTCGCCCAATTTTCCGCTTCAAGCATGTGTCTGTGGAGAAATTCATCGAAATTCATTTCAATCAACCCTGCCTTGGTCGTGCTAACTCTCATCAGAGGAATATCAAGACGATAAGAGTGGTCCTTGGTTCCAACAACTTTCACCCATTCTTGATACATTTTCGCGGCATAGGCCTTCAGTTGGTTATTGACGACTCTTGCCTGTTCCTTCACATCCTCTCCGTAACCGCATTCAGGTAGCCACCAAGCTTTATCCAGCATTTTCAGTTGTCTGTCCAGTCTGTCGTACATGGAGTTTGCCCACTCAGCGAGATCGGAGTAGACGGGGTAGGCGGGGGGCAAGGGCATAACTTGAGAGGCATGCAAGTTCTTGACGAGAATCGTGTCATCTTCGAACACTTTATACAGCTTCATGATGAGCTGATCAAAAGTCCGCTTGATAATATCCCGTTGGTAGTACACGTAAAACATCTCAAGTATCTCGATTCCCTGGTCAAGTGTTGTCACCGTGTCAAAGAATGTGTTCAAAACGTTCTGGATCATCATTTCAAAGTCTCGAATGGAGCTTCTGAAAGTGTTCATGGCTTCATTCCAAGTTGTGCTCTTCACATCGAACACGTAGGCTTGCGCTTGATACAAATCTTGTAGTTGACGATCCATGCGACGTTGAATTTCTTTCATGACGCGATAAACTTCCGGACCTTTCACACCAGGGTACAAGGGAAGGGGCTCTTGGTATCCCTCAACTCGTCTTGCGTACAAGCGCTGACATGTGCAGATTTCCTGTAAGTCCTTCAATCGCTTTATAAATGCGTTAACGAAGGCAAAGATTTGCTCGTACTCCAGAAGCCAGGTCAAGTGAGAATTCATATGATGCATTTTCTGAGCCTCCATGTACTTCGTCTTCCAGAAAGTGACACAATCCATGGACCTTTGAATACTTGCTTCACTCGTGTCGATAAAACCGTTAAATACCAAGTCGATGTCAATTTCTCCAATGCAGTGAAGCACAATTTCGTTGCTGATCTTGCGAAGTAGACTGTTAAGTCTTTCTCGAGTGTTATAGTAGGGAGAATTTAGCCAGATCACACGGACGAGCCATAACAAGTTCTGGATTTGACCGGGAATTTCCTCGACAGTGGATTCATGCAGACGGTTGCAGGGCTCGATGAGGGCTTTCAGGTAGTACAGGTTAGAAATTGCTTCTCCGGACGCCTGGAGAATCTCTGACACTGCTGCATTAAAACCTGCCAGAAACGGAGATTTCGTAATCGTCATGATTTCCTTCACCGTCCTAATTGCTTTGCTTTGCACCTGAGCAGTGAGACCGGCTAAGTCTTCGCCTGTTTAAAAATTAAATTAAATACTTAGAAGAAGAAAGATGGACATTCTGAAATCCGCATGAAAATTGTAAAACTTACTTCGAACTCGCCAAAAATCAATCTCGTCCAGGGGACCAGACCAGTCATCCATGTCTCCAAAACTCTGGGTATTCAAAACATCCTTAATCTGACGAATCCAGTTAATCATAGTGTCTGAAACATGATTTAGATTATCCATTACGATACTGTATGTAGCAGAAAATATAACATTATGTGACATTAGATATTTTTTAATCTTAATTACTTTCTAGCCGAGCACATAGTTCTTTATTTTTCGAGGCAATATCAATGGGATAGGCCGTCGCTTCTTCTGGTACGTAAAGCACAGTTTGTCCCTGAAGTCGATGATGAGTGTCTGTCATTGTTGACATGAGGTTTGTCAGACCAGAAAAAAATTCATTTTGGACACCTAGTTTTAAAAAATATCAAAATTATGACTTGCCATTGTAGTTGGAGTTAATAAAAGTGTTAAACTTAATATTTGAAGGAAAAATAATTTTGATTTAGACATACTTTCCGGTAGTACTCCTGGAATTGAAAACATAGGGGCAAAGACGTACTTAAGGAGATTATTAAGTGCTGAGATAGTACCACCGGGAATGTTGCCAAACAGTACATTGTCAAAAAAAGTATCCTTGTCTAGAGTCATTT
>VYYJ01001728.1:0-27685 GCA_021029165.1 Cyphoderus albinus
ATGGCAGAGAGACAAAGGAACGATTTGAAACGAATTAAGTACAAATAATGCATCTTCCTTGTTCATTCATTTCATTGTAATGCCATTTTATACCACTATTAACTACAAGCAAAACAACAAAAAATAATAGATAGATTGCAACATGTGTCTTTTCCAACTATTTAACGCTCAGCTCAATCTCTGCTAATTTTGTTTTTTAAGCAGAAAACGGTGAACATGTGACCACAAATATACGATAAAATAAATATACCGAGTTTTTTTTATTTTAAGGTTTTTTCTTAATGTTCGTCCATCTGGTCGGTGATAAGACTAAAATTGGAGGAGGGAGGTGATGATAACGCTTAAGAAATGAATCTTTTTATTTTCTGCGTGTACATTTTTAGTGCCCACAGAACGTACTTTTTAAGTGAACCAGAGAAAACAGAAATGGAATGAGATGAGAGAGTGGCGGCGGTGGTTTATTTTATGGTGTAACTAGAGCACGGACACGGACACACCATAAAATTTCAGCCAGATAGTTTTTACAGCCAACTTGTTGCTGATTTCTTGACTGACAGAAGAAGAGTTTTTAAAAGTGGGAAGCAGAGACGAATTGATTTTCTAACACACACTTTTTAACAGTTTAACAGAATTCAGGAATGATGAGCAGAGCTGACATTGTCAGGTTACAATTCCTTATGTACTTCACTTAGAATTTGGAACCTGTTTATATTATCTGGGAATCTTGATGAACACCTGGGAATTTCCAATGTTAAAATAGGAAATCTCTTTCTCGGTCGTTTCGTTCGTGATGAAACGCTGTGACCTTTCTGGCGATTACGGAATGTGGAAGGTGAAGGTGCGGCGGTGATTATTGAAACAAGAACAAATTATCTAATCGAGCCGTTTTATTGGCTTGAACTAAAACAAACTGTTATTACCACTGAGAATGTTTTGTCTTGCCAGTTAAAATCTTTTATGTACACTTTGACAAAAGTCGTCTATCAAAAAGCACAAAGACAAAAAACGTTTAATGATGCAAACGGAGGAGGATTGTTTTTCAAGGTCTGTTTCAGAACAGTGCAATAACAATTACAATAAGCGAGGAATTCACCGAGAAAATCACGATTTCTACCTTTTTCCCTAATTACGTGAAATGTGGAAAAACACGGGAGGAAATGAGATATTGTACGGCTTCTTTTCTTTCTCTTTATCTTCTCTTCCTTCCGTCCAACGGACCGACGTGTGTGTTGTGTATGTGTGTGAGGAGTGAGTGTGTTGTGATTTTTTTCACTTTGGACACTTGCCAAATGAAAAATGTGCTGGTGAGCCTCGGCTTCTTCTGCCTGATGAAGGAGATGCTATTTTGCTGGTCGTGCACTTCTCTCCTCGGTTGAAAGTTGGAAGACGGGTGACCGATAATTTCAATATTAAGTCTATGAACGAGTGGAGCGAGAGCAGCTTTCCACTTTAGTCTTTTCCACTCAAAGAGAAGGCTCACAAGTTCAGTTGGGTTGAACGGTTCTTGTTGTGACTCGGGCTGAGACGAGGATGACAGGAGAAGGAGAGAAGAAAGAGGAAGGGACAAAAACAAGGAAAATCGAGAGCCATGAGCCAGTGCATCACTTCACCACACGGAGAATTGAACACTTGACTTTACGTACGTTACATTTGTAGAAGAAATAAACTACGTAAAACATGAAATCCGTTTTATACGCACTCCCTCGTAATGTAATGGTGTGCAATAATAATATTTAATGCGGAGTAATATTTTATGGCTTTTTATTAAATGAGATGTTGTATGTACATATATAAGTAAAATACACAGTCCACTGGCATGACGGCAGCTGCAAGGAAAACTGCTACACATTAAAATGGTCACTTTTTTGTGGGACAGAAAAAATGTGACATGTCATTGGTAAAAGTTAATGTGGGAGACACGTAAGCATAAGCACGCAAACGACGTATCGGATCGGAGCGTAGGAAAGGAAAACACAGGAGAAATATTTATTTATCTGGGAGAAGAGATCAGATCAGATCGGTTCATGAAAAAGCCACCCGTTTCTCTCTCTTGTCACTGTATTTTTAGGATGGATGCTTTTTAGGGAAAAATATCAAAGATGTGGAGAGGAAGATAAAAACAAAAAGTGAAACAAAAACATGCCCCACACCGCACACACACACCGTTATCTGCCGTTTTAGATCAAGTTCACTACCAAAAAGCCAGAGGAAAAAAGATCGTTAAGGAAAAGTTATTTTCTCTTTTTGACTTATTACTGTTTTTGTTACTCTCTGAAACTGTGGTGCGTGCATGTTTTTATTTGGATGGAGGCATGTGCATTTGCAATATAAATTTATTAGGAAAACGAGGGATGGGATGACGGGGCCACGCATGGGGTCCACTGGGATAACCACTTTGATTAACATTGCGCTACACTACACTGTGAACTGTGTGGTAACTGGTGATATGATGGTGCGAAAGTGGCACGAACGAGATAATAGACGCGGGGCGAAGCCAAACCGACCAACCACCTCCACCTCCACCTTCCCCATAGAAGAAACAAAGTTATGAAGGATGGTGCAGTTTTCCTCAAAACACGTTTTCTTCTCTTTTCCTTTTGGATATGTGCACCATGGGCGATACAAACACTTTGGCCACATGTATCACATGATGACGACCATTGGACAAAGTCGTAGGTGGTGCGCGTCAGAGGCTCATGTGGTGATCTCCACAATTATTTCACCATTTTCAGTTTTTACTTGAATACAATACAGATAAAATGAAAAGAAATCTTCCGCATTTTCTTCTCGTCAGTCACTCAATTTCACTCTTATTCTCCATCTCCTACATCCGTCCGTACAGACGGATTAACAAGAAAAAGATGTGTTTCTTGGCACTCCTGACTTCCTCTCCTCCCCGCGAGATTACACTCTCAAATTGACAGGATTGAACTTCTTTTGTTGTTTTTCACCAGCTAAGAACCAACCACTGTCATTCAAAGATGAGTGGAAAAGAGTACGCAACCACCGAACTCGGACCGGATGGAAACACCGAGAGAAAACAAACAGATGACTGAGAGTGACGAGGACATGAAATGAAGAATTAAGAGGAAAAGGGAAGTTGGGGAGGCGTTTCTCAGCCAAACATACATAAAAAATTGTTTCCCTCCTTTTTCCTTCTTCCTCTAAAGTTCACTTTTCAGTTGGAGAAGGTTCATTACTGCTTTTATTACCTTTTACAAGAAACGAAGCATGAATGCTGTGTGCGTCGACGGTTCCCCATAATAAATGAAGAATGGTGCGCTCACTCTCTCTGCATGTGCTCCACCACCATCGCAGTTCCACTGCCACCACCGCCAAAATTCCCCTCACCATGATGATGATCATAATAATGCGATCATCATCCTCAGTCAGAAGAGAACTATGGAGCTTTCATTCTTTACGGGTTTGTTGATGCAATAATCACCTTCCTTACATTATTTTTCCGTAACCTTGATAAAAACCTACTCTACTATTAGTGCTAAAATGTCTTGTGGAGCAGATAAGCATGCCTAAGTGAAAAGCCAAAAGTTCGTCATAACAGAACGTAAGGAAAAGAAGAAAACGTTCACACAGGAAGATGTAAGACGCAAAGTTGAGAGAGAGTCTTTACTATAAATCACCATTTACAGACTGCTTGCTTCTTCCGTGAATCCTAGCGTGTGCACAGGCATTGAAATGACGAAGAAGAGGAGACGATAAAAGGAGGAATGGGAGAATGTTTGCAAAAGTTTATAGTAGAATCGCAACTGTGAAAACGCTGGCGAATGAATATACGAAACGTGTGCATCCGTGTTTTCATAATAATAGTAAATGGTGTGTGTAAAATGTAATGTAATCTCCTAAAGAATGAATCATGATATTTCTGTTTTTGTAGTCGAGTCGTACAAGGGAAAAGGGAGAAAATCTCCGTGTATGGAAACGAACTTGTTTAAATAAATGGGTTTAGATTATAATTTATGCCCAGGAAAAAGTTGATGTGGAGCAAAATGATTATGTAAGGTACGGTATGACATTATAAAACGTTTTGGGAGAGGAACGAGCCGGTTTAGGAATTTCAACGCATTTATTATTTACGCACTCTTATTTATTTCCATCCGATACAATTTTCTGTTGCTGTTGCTGAGCTGGATTTATTATTATGTCTGTTTTATTTGTTGACTTGGCTTTGCAGTGCCATCTTATAATGGGTTATATAAAATTAATGGTCCTGCAAGAGAGACGCAAAACAAGCGTGTATGTGCGCAAAGAATCAGGTAGGCTAAAAAACATTATTATTATAACAGTTAAGTTAGCTATTATAGAGGCAATCAAAGAAACTTTTATGATGACGGCAACGAAGATGATGATGTGATGATGAATTTTTATGAGTCGTTAACTTTTCCGCTTTTGAATCAAAATGTAGCTTAGTTAGCGAGAGTAGAAAAGTGAAATAAAAATGGAGTGTGTGTTTCTTACTAACGAGTGCAAAGTCACGGGCGACACGGCGCGACTGTGCCATTAAAATGGGATCGACATCATTGAATCGATCGTTCTCATATTCAAGAACATTACAAAAACAAAAGAGAATGAATTGAATGAGTTGAATGACAATGTCATCAAGATCAATGGAATTGCATAGATAGGTCACCCTACCCATCTTATAGCAGGAGGATCCACTTTATCTTGTTTCAAGGAAATCGATTTATGACTTAGAAGAATGTAATTCAGAATTCGGAATAATCTAAATGTGATGACTGCAACGTTTTTGTGTGGCCACACTTTGTTACATTTAATAGGCTCGATAAGCCAACAGTTTGTTATGCTATACTATGTCACTTATCATTTTTGGCCTGGTGCCGAAATGCATGCTAATACATAAATGTAAATTACTACGCTTTAAGCAAAGAAAACAAAAAAACTGAGCAATGGAACGACCACGGATAGTTAACTGATCATCCATCCAGCTTAGATAGTAATGCATTGGTCACACCGTCCCTTTCCATGCTCTTCCATAAAATCGGATTCTTGGAGTGTTAAGTGGCTGAAAATGGTAGAAGAAAACCTTGTAGTAGTCGTAACAGCGATCATGGAGCATGGAGCAAGCATTGAAACACGATTATTGTATAGGAACCACTCCTAGTCTTGTCTTGAATGGGCACACTCATTTTAACTTGACTTGTCACCGTTTTTTATGCCTTGCTCCTTCTTGCGATGTTCTATCTAAGAAACATGAAAATGGAAAGGATCAGAGATTGAGTAGAGAGGAGCCATTTATTTTTTTATGTATACACCATCCCAAAAAGTAATTCTGATCCTACCATTGCACTGACACTAGCATTGACTGACTTGGTAAGAGTTTGGAATTTAATTTAATTTTCTGCAAACACATATTTTCTCCTCTGAATGGAAATTGAAATTGATGGTTGGAATTCACACAGATTTCTCTCTCCAAAGTTCACTTCACTCATGAGAAGACAGATCGGTTCCTTCAAGTTCCCTGTCACCACAATAAAAAATTGAATATGGATGGGTCTGCAGGGACATGAGGAAACGAAAGGAAAGCGCAGGAACGATCTATGTTTTCTTTTATGAGATTGGATTAGCAAGGAAAACGATGATTTCGCGAACATAACATCTTGGAAGAAATTTTTGGTCGAGGAAAGTTTCTCAAGTACAACTTTTTAAGTAAAGTGTCGCTTTTGTAAGAAACATAATTCTCTTCTCGTGAAATCCGTTTGCTTTCCTACTCAATCTCACTCATGATACGATACGATGTAATGCGGTAAATTTATTTTGGCCACGAATAAAAAAAGAAAAATGCATAGCTAATATTTCTCGAATAAAAATGCCACACATTCATACAAAATTGGTTGACATTCCAACGTGAAAAAATTATGAGTGGATGTATCGTATCAAGCAACTAGCTGAGTATTTTTAGCTGTTCAAACATATGGCATATGTCAAAGAATGTCGCATCATCTAAACTCCTGAGCGTTCCTCTTCCGTTGGACGAAAAAAAAATTATGGTCCATAAAGCATTTTATTATTTTTCGGTGGAATAAATTAAATCGAATAAAATCGTCATGTCGTAAAAATAAAAAGTGAGCTATAATACTCGAGGAGAAGACGAGACGAGCAGCAGGTGAGTTATAAATACGAGCTCGTTGAGTGTTCGCAAGTACATAATCCCCAATTAATTCTATCCACTCGACAATTCAATCCTCGCTCCACGTTTGTCTGTGTCCATTAGAGAAGCGAAAACCAGATTGAAAATTGACACGCTCCTGGGACTATTTATTGGCTGCGATGAGATTACTTTAATTTGGAATTATCAAATGGTGCATTTCCCCCTTATGCCACCTTCTTGTACAATGTTGTTAGAGTGTATATATGTACCTACGGATGGGATGACGTTTTGGGAGATCAACAACCGGAAATGGTATTGCTTGCTGTTTTGCCTGCCACTGTGCCAACTTTTTTCGTTTGCAGTTTTCTTTCCGTTTTCTGCAATACCTAATATTAATATAATGGACGCTTATGTAAATATCAAGAGTGAGTGTCGTCAACATGATCACCACTCAAGTATCACCATTTGCCATGTTTTTTATCGCCAACGAAGAAAACCTCGTCCCATTGCATAGCTTATGTTAGCCATAACCAGCCACTTGGAAAAGTCTTGTTTCTTTTCTTTTCAACAAAGAAAAATATGAAAAGGAAAGAGTTTGTTCAAGCCAGGTCTGAAAAACAATTCATCATATATTAAAATTCTAAATTGTGACATAAAGTACTAGGGTAGTGAAGGTTTTCGTCATACTTTCATTTTGTACCATAATGCCCCTTGACCCAGCTACTGGGTTATCAATGTGGTAAAATGTAGGTGATTTGGAAAAAACTTTGAAATGTAATACATGACGGATATATTGCTTTTCAGACCTGGCTTGAACAAACTCGAGAGAGGTTTCATTGAAGTGAATGGATATAAATGTGGAGGGGAGCAGAAAGGAATTGAGTGAAATTTCTCGTTCCACCTCAACCTCATCTTCGGAACAAGTTGCTTAAATGATAAATGGATGTGCCCCCTGTTCCTGCCTTTCTCCGATTTTCAACGGTTGACAAGGTCAGTACTTTACAAAAAATGCGCAAATCTGCCCCTGCTGTACTTGTCGGATTTTTGCTACGTACAAAACTCCTGAGAGATCTTGGGATGAAAAATGTAAAACATAATGCGGTTATTTGATACATAATATATTTTCTGTCCAAAAAAAATTCAATGAGGAAAGGAAAGAAGTCGACAAAACGGAGAAGTTAGAATAGGGTTATTTATAAGATTCACATTACATTCTTATGTTAACTAATCTGACTCGGCCATATGGATGTGAGTGAATGGAAAAGCTGTAATGGGATGACGATGATGTGAGCAGGTCTAAACACCCACGCACACCTCACATCACATCAGCCAGCAAACTTTTGGGTTAGTTGTGTAACCTACGTTAAATATGTGTAGGCAACACATCATATCGAGCTCAGTGAACATGATCATCAAAACAGATTTTCATTTTCATCGTTGTTAGTTGAACACTTGCCGTTGACTGTGACTTGTCACTTTTCCATTATTCAATCTCAACACAAGTTAGGCTCATGTAAAAGTAGCCACTGGCTCTATTTATTTCTCCCCAGATTTTTTTTTTGCCAAAGGAATCAAATTTCCAAAATGTGTGTAGGTAGACTTCATCATTAACTTTTATATTTTCTTTTGCCAGTTTCGTCTAAAGGAAGCATATTAGCACATGGACATGGACACGGTTCAATAAGTTTTTTTTACCACAGTTTGGCATATTTGGTCACCCTCATCTCAAACTCAATTCAGCAGATGCACATGAATGTTTCAGTTAGCATACGCTTATCTTGTCAAATCAATACTCGATCACCTACGCACACCTCCACTCAACCAAAATTTCCAGCACATTCCGTTTCAGTGTATAGAAAAGAATTTTTGAAACATTCCTTGATTTTATCTCTCTCCTTGCACCTAGCAAATTTGAAAATTGCACCAAAGTGTCAACGGTGAAACAGAGATATTGTAAACCTCTAAGCAAGCATACAAGATTTATTTTGATCGTTCCGTTGGACTTTCCTTAAAAGTAGATTATTTACAGTATTAGAAGCATGCCCACGTACACTGGATAGAGCCGAACGTATTTTAATTTGTTTACACACGGAAGATCGTTACGACTCGTGTCATGTTGGACTTTCTCATTATCGAGTTAGAGTTGACTTTAAACGATTTTATGTTATCCTTGACATTGGCTTACATTGTGTTACTTTACGTTGTCCTCGCCCAAACAACTTTATCATATGAAAAAGGTATGAAAAAACTGTTTTAAAAAACTTGTCTTGTTTATACTTTCTGTGTTTGCCTTTTGTCTATGTGCGTTGGTTGGTGTTACTCATGAATGATGAATGCGCAGCTTGAGAATCTTATCAAGAATCAAATGAAATGCCGGAATGAAATAAAAGTCTCATCATCATTAAACAGAACTGCGAGAGAATTACGTAACTAACAATAAATAAAGAGTGTGATCACTCCTTCGCCTTTCTGATAGTCCAATTTAATGAATGGGGTAAATTAGCAAAGAGAGAAGAGACGGGCCAAGTCACGCATTTTCCAAGGTTTTGCTTATATCAAGAAAAGTGTCAAATTAAATGTTCTCTCCCATCTGTGTACTTACACCAGTTACCAGTATGCAAAAGAAGGAATTAAAAATGATGATGAATGATTGCATATTTAGGAGACGTGGAGGTAAATAGTTTACTTGTGTTGGTGGCGCTATGGCGGTATGGCTCGGCAGTGGCAATAAAAATGTCACCTAGTCACACAAATTCCTTATTGCATTTTACTTAAAATGATAACTGACTTGACATATTGAGTAAAGTAAAAGGGCAAAGAGACAAGGCAGCTTGTTTTAACTCTCCTTCGGAATTCGAATGAGATGATAGATTTGATAAAAAGAATACGAAATCTTTCATGACACCAGACCGCAACTACAACCGCGCCACTCCGATAAACTCACTCATCATAAATGAATAAATATTTACAATCTGCTTGCTGCTTGTCGTAAGAAAAGAAATGATGACATTTCTACGCAATTATATTTTTTGCAGAACAGATAAAATGAAAAAATGTTTAAGTAGATACATACCTCCATTCATGTGGAAGGTAGCCATTTGGACACTCGCAATCAAAGCAAGGTCTGCCGAGGTTGTCCTCGTGAAGCGCGTTATCCTTTCGAACATCCTAAAACATTAATTTTGACACAATTATGTATAATTTTCAATTTCAGTAAAAAATTAGATTTTTGTTTTTTATGCGACATGCTTACATCCATTAAACTCTTAACGTAACGGCTTTTCAAATCTTCGTTGATACTCAGACTTTCAGCCATGTAGCGATCCACGTCGTCGCTTGTCATCGACCTTCGCGAATCTCTTGACACCCGCTTGTCCTCCAAAATTTCCACAGTCGGAGCAAACGTGGTTACACGCTGAGGCTTGAAACTCGGTGATGCAGACCGTAAAATGGAGGGAGCAGTCAAAGTGGCGTACCCATTCGTTGCGCCACCCCCGCAGGCTCCTTCCCCATCAAACGAACTCTTTTTATGAAAGGCACTCTCTGACATGTTTCTGGCCACTTTTAAAAATTTCACAGCACAGCACAACTCACGTCGAAATACTAGAATTAAAAATGCAGTTTGACACTTAGACCACAATTACACACAAGGAAAAGTTGTATGCAAAAGTGCAATATTTTTGACGTGAAGTGATCTGACTCAGACAAAGCTGGCAAAACACACTCGATCAACTCATTGAAATGAAAACTTTTGACTCGAAAAGGAAAATGCCGGATTATGCATTAACTAGCACGGAGAACGTGCACGTACATAACCTAAGTACGTCTGTATGTCCAAGACAAGAAAGTATAATTTATAGATCACACTTCTCTCCCTAAGCAAACCAAACTCACTCTTCGATCTTCGTTTTCATCTGACTTCAACTCGATGTTTATGCAAAATCTAAACAAGACTGACGAATCGGAGAAGGACGTGCAAAAAGAAAAATACATTTTATATTACATACTCTCACTCATGTGTGCACTGTGCAGATTATGTAGAAAAAGCAAAACAAATCTCTGGTTAGAATGAATTTTGTTTAAAAAACGATATTATTTTTTTCTCTCCCCCTTTGACCATGATGATGGTAATGAAAAGACGAAGCGATGAAGTTACGTTACATTACAATGGTTATCTTGTATGACTGTGCCGTGTGATCACCGTTCATCGTCTACCTCCTCCTTCTTCAGTTCCTTTCATACACAGTGAACACCGCCTGAAAAATAATTAGGATCATCTCTGGTGCTTACTGCTAAGGCAAAGATTCCTTTCGCTTTGCTTTTAAAAAATAGTCGTTTTTGTGGTGCCAAGTAAACTGAAGAAATACTTTTGTGTCCAGTGTGATCATTCATGATGATGATGATAATGACGATGGTATCACCGTACTGCAAACCTGCAACTGTTATGCTGTTACATGGCCATTTTTGTGCACGTAAAACATAATGAATAAAAAACTGCATACCATGAGGTTGACGATTGATACTGATGCAAATGGACATGGACACATCTCTTTCGTCTATGTGTGTACACGAAAAGTGCAAGTAGACGCTGCTTGCTTATTGCATCATTATTATTATTACTATTACATTATTATTTTGCAACTTGCTCATGTTATCATGTAGAAAATATGGGCAAGGTGGTGCTTTAATGCATGAAATTTGCCTGGAAGGCATTCACCACAGAAGAACACAATACAAAAGCGACGACATGAAAAAATGCAGAAAAAAAAAGAATCGCAGTCGCAAGAGTCGCAAACTGTAACGTGAACACAATCAGGAGTTTTATTAACTCTGAGACGGGGAAGAGAAAACAAACTGGTCTCGTCACAATAATACAAAATACAATATAATGCCAATGCCGATGATTATGATTATTATGATGATGTGAGTGCTACATGTGAATACTATGGGATTAAGCCTGCAGAAGATAAAGGAGTTTCAAAAGGGAGTTTTTTTTGCTTTACTTCTGCTGCTGCAGGGATTATTCAGGAGTGAGTAGCAGAGATTCATTCTTGCTCAGTTGATGATGTTCGTTGATGATGCTCTTCAGCTCAGCTTTGTCTTCCCGTTCAATTTTATTATACTGAGCTCTTTAGGCGTGAGCTTCGTTGATTTATCGAAATTTTCAGTAAAGAACAAAACATATTAATTAGGTGTATTAAAAGGGAGTAAATGTTGTATGTAGTGGTAAATAAAATGACTAATGATTCAGTGGAGGACGTTTTGGATTATAAATATACTTGTCATTCTATAAATACATTATTACTTGCAGTTTTCAGCTTTGATTCAAGCAATATGAATTAATGGCTGGCCTTCTTGACACCATGTATGTAGATGCTGTTGATGTATGGATGTATCTTGTCGTGCATGTAAAAAAAGTATAAAAATCTGCATGAGAAAACAAATGCTAAGAATTGTCACAGTAAAGCAAGCATTTATTTTGGAGTTGACACGAGCCACTTTATTAACGCATAATGGGGTAGCCAAACAAAAATTGACTACATCATAATTATGATTTTAAAGCACTAAAACAGAACAATTTCATTTGCTTGTTAAAACTAACTTAAATCAAAACACAAATAATAAATGGAACTAGGTAATTGGAGTATACTAAACAAACACTTGGTAATTTGGCCCTGAATTGCCTTTGAGATTGTGTGAGCTTAAGTTTAAAAATTTACGGTGGATGTCCAGGGGTGTCCTTAGCTGCTGCGCGCCGATGAGGGCCAAGAGTCATAATTGACTCAGGGTCAAAAGACAGAGAAGCACGATGCGGCTGGTAATGATAATTAGGCTGAGAAGGTGGAGGATGCGGTTGATTCGGAGCCGGCATATGAAGAGGAGGTGGTTGATTCGGGGTTTGCATGCCAGGAGGTCCCATACGAGGTGGTTGATGTTGATTTGGCATACGCATACGACGAGGGTGAGGAAAACGGGGTCTCATACCAGGAGGATGCCTCATACGAAGTGGATGACCAGGAGTATGGTGGCCGTGCCCTTGTCCGCCTTGGATAGTAGATGCAAGAAAGGCTAGGGATTTTGCTGTCTTCCTGAGTCTACGGGCACCTTTGCCCATATGAGTTTTACGTCTCATCTGAACTATGTCTTCAGCATCGATGCCAGAACCCCGTCGAAGGTGAAGCACTTCGAACTCTTTGGGTAGAGCGAGATTGGCATATTCTTCGGCTTTGATGCGAGAGTAGTACTGCCAGAAAATAATTGCAATCACGATGACGCAAAGGACGCAAGCAAGAGACACCCCCAAACTTATATACGCTAAGAAATGAACCCTTTCCAGGAATAACTGCCCTAAACCTTCCTCCTTATTTTTCCAATTCAGGAGGGGTCCCGACTTCCGAAATCTTCTGTTCATGTCCCGAGCGATTTTGGTTTGTAAACCATCACGATAATTTGAATCCAAGCTTTCGCACGTGTCAGTGTGAATAAAATTTTGCAACACAATGTTTTCAGCAATAGCACTACTTAAGTAGTACATTTCTTTTAGTATGCTCTGCCAAGGAAAATCAAGTTCAAGATTAATGACCGTTTGCAAATCAATAAATCATTATTTATTGAAACCTACATTGAGCTTCACATCTCGTTGGCCTTCGTACTTATCCGCTGTTCTCACTTGTACTCGTTCCAAATTTGCTCTTAGTTGGTCTACAAATTTTAATAATACATTTTTCTATATTAGAGCAGTGGTGAAAGCAGTTTGTTAAAGTACAGTTTAACCTTACATGGGTACAGTTCCTTAATTTCACCGGAATCGTACGTCGGAATATTCCAGAGAAGAGGAATCCTCTTTTCATGCGGCACAACATTCGTTTCAGCATAAAGTTCATAGTAAGCATCCGTAATGTAGTCGACGACTAGCATCAGTTCTCTTCCCAGAGTGACCACAGGATCTCTGAAAGTGGGGTATATTGAACTGCAGTGATTCCTTCTTTCAGAATCCGTCGTTAATGATTGGTTGAGGAGCCCGGATCCGTTTACGCATTGCTCGATTATATTTTCCCGAATAGACGGCACGTTGCAATCCAACACTCCAACTTTTATGTTAGGGTCCATGCCTGGCTTCATATTCGGTTGATACAAGATATCGTTTGGATGGTGTCCCTTAAGTTTGGTGCATACATCTTTATAATGGTCCTTTGGTTCATACTTTTCGTCATATTTGGTATAGGAGAAGTTCTTCCGGAGATCTGCCACAGCGTTGCAAACATTGTCAATGTAAAAGTTTTTCCACACCTGTGAAAAGGCTTCCTCCAGCTTCAGGTCGTCTATTTCTTTCCCCTCATTCGTTTGAAGCCTTATTTGTACAGACTTGCTGCTGGTTAAATCGGACAAGTAATAGAATTGTTCATCTGTGTCCTCAGAGTTGCTTGGTAGCTCAGTTAACCTTTCAATCTCTCTTTTCGACAGAGAGACGAAAATTCCACTGAAAATTCTTTTGAAAAGATTTTCCGGATCGATGCTAAACCCTTTTGTTCTTGTTCTGCCAAGGCCGTTCCCACAAACGCTGTCAATATATTTGTGATTTGATGTATCGTTAACTTGCGATGCGATTTCAGATTTGTACCAATCTGTGCAGCATGAGGAAGGGAAATCCTTCGTGTCGAGGTAATACGGCCAGTCATTCACTCTGTCAATTTCTTTCGTTCCACAGCATGACTACTTTTCAAAAGTAACACCTTTTAGAAAATTTATTTTTAAAAAGTGAAATAATTTGGTTGTTGTTTAACTGATTACCTTTTCCCTTTGAATGTTATCCCAAAACTCATTAAGCAAATGCTCATTACCAACTTCACCAACGTATGTGTGTATATTGAACTCGGTATCATAATTCAGACAGTAAGCGCTGTTGATGATACTCTTCATCGGATAAATGAGGCATAACACGAGTGCGTACATGTACTGAATGACAATTTACATATTTTAAACAATTTCATTATTAAACATTTCAATTTATTTTTCAAATTATTTAGCTACACTCACGACAAATCCAATGACCAAATTTGCGATCCGAAACTTCAAGAGGATAAACCCTAGTGGAGTGACGACAGTCAAATAAATCATAGCGTACAACGTGTTCTGGATACACTGCGCACTGTAGAGTGTCGGAGGTAATCCATATTTCGCTATTTGTTGGTGTCCCATCACTATCCCGGCTGTGCCTAAAGCTGTCACAAAGACAAAAGCCAGCAAGAGGTAGGATCTTTTCGTGAGAACTACTCTCCTGCCATGGGTAATTCCTGTGATGATCTCTTCTTCTTCATGGTGATCTTCATGCTAAAAGAAGGGCATAAAACTTACAAAAAGGTATATGTGCGGTGAAAGGTGACTAATTCTTCATTGGAACTCGAGCCCTACCTCTTCATCGTCTCCTACACTGGAAGCAATTGTATCACGATTTGCTGGACGTCTAGCACCACTTTCCACGGACGCTCTTGGCCCCTCAGCCACTTCGGGGGCTACTCGAGCAGTTCTTTGCATTTTTATTGTTATAAGGTTTAAACGAAAAACAATAAAATTTCTAAACAAGAATGATTTCACTACGATTACAGCACAGAGAAAGTTTTCTTCTTCCATTCACTTTTTTCAATTTCATCTTCCTTTTGACTATTGAAGAATGCACTCAGAATCTTCCAGCAAGCAATGTACGAGACAAAATATGTGTTTATTTGGAAATTCCATTGTCCCAGTGAAAGTGTACAAGAGTCGTTAAGGACGACTTGCATTTGAATTTTTGGCATATGAATGGAAATGGAACCATGTTGCACGAAAATTAGCTGGCCAAGCTAGGTCAAGAGATGTTTGCGATAGTAAAAAATGTTATCAAGCAGCAAAAGTATTTCAGAATTTTTCCCAAATTATTCTGCAATCTTTATTTTCTAATTTAACATCATGAAATGAACATTGCAATGACACAATAAAATTGGAAAATCTTATTTTACCGGTAATAAAACTAATATGAATGGAAAGTGTCCGTTAAAAACCAGGATCATCATCGGTAGTTTAATAGTGGCACTAACCTCCATCTTAATTTTTTACACATTTTAAGTAATTATAGGTAATAATCAAAATACTGATTAAGTAATAAATAATATAATAATAATGTAAGTGTATATTATCAAAAATAACAAATTTGCCTGCAAATTGAAACAAATAAAAATATAACAAAATAGTAAAAGCAAAATCTTGGTTTAATATAGCGTCTTTAAGGTCTGATAAATAATGTAGAAAGAAAGTCCGATTGAGTCTTTTAAGCTGTCTAGCAGTGGTAATGCGTAATAATGTGAAGAAGTTTTGTGAATGTGTCACTGTCACTGTTTCTTTCATTGTACGTCTACAGTCAGAACAGTAACAAAAAATTGGTCGTAGTCAGTAAAACTGTCACGTATCTTCAAACCGTTAATTCCCGACATCGTCAAAATGCACTTTACCCGTCCCTGTTCCATTTTTCTTTTCTTCTCTGACAATAAAAAGGTATTACCGTATTGAATCTAATGTACAGTTGTTATTAGTATTGTATTAGTAATGTATTAGTTGTTATGCAAAGAAAGATACTCGTAAAATGTCTGTTGATATTGTTATTTTTTGTCATTCCCCGTCAATCGTTCGTAAAATAAATGCAATCAATGAATGAGCAGAAGTAACAGAGAAGTAAAAATGTTATTTGAAAAACCCCCCAGAGAAAAGATCACAGTCAAAAAATATGTCGTATTGGTAAACTAGGTTAGGTATGTATGTTAGGCTAGGAATAAATAAACCCCTCTTCTTGGTAATTGTATGTAAATGTAGGGAGGTACGTAGATAATAATCGTGCTTGTAATAAATAATTAAGTAGGTAGTAGTGGAGCAGAACCGTCTGTCTTACCATTATTAAGTATACGTATGTAGGTAAAAATAATTGTCCCGTTATACAGTTATATGTAATGTTAGGTATTCTAAAAAAGGAGCCTCGGTAAAAATCTCAAAGTCTTGACCACTTTGTTCCAAGTCCTAAAAGTTGAAGAAGGTAAGTTCGTTATTTTGTACCGGTAAGTCTAATAAATACTTAATAGTCCCGTCTCGTCATAAATGTGTTATTTTTAACGTAGGGTAAAAACAACAACGGGCGTATTTTTGTAGTAAGCGTAGTCGTGTCGGTGAGCAAAAATGTGATTAAAAATAATTAAAATGTAGGTTATGTCACGTTACGTAAAGTTCGGAACATTTACCCAGACTTGCTGGGTTGTTAGTGTTCATAAAAAACAGTCTCAGTTTCAAGTTGACATATGTAAAGTTCTAAATAGTCATTGATGTATTGGATATGAATACAAAGTGAATAAGCTACTCTGAAAGTGAAAATAAATTAAGCAAATTATTTAGATACTATGAATGTGGAAATTGTCTAAAGATATTTGTTAGAGCATTTGAACCTCTGCTCGCACTTAAGATTCTTATTTTTCTGCGAGGAAGTCTCAAAGTATGCGGTGACTCCTCTCGCAACCCTGTCATTTGTCACCATTTTACTACCGTACTCATCCCAGATGAGTTTTACTTTCGGCTGATATTTCTCCGGAGGTTGGGGCAACTTGCATATGATCCTCTCCAAGCACTCCTCAGAATTTAGCACTTTTCCTGAAAGTTGGGCGAGGTATGAGGTAAGCTGAGATGACCTCGCGGATCGGAGCACCGAAGGTTGTCCCGTGATGGTGATGATGGGAATGGGCAGGAGGAGGATCAGCACAGGGACTGCTATGAGAAGCAGAAGTCCTAAAATTAGGAACGGCTTCACAGCCAGAATACCTTTGGCAAGGATGGCGATGATTTTCACAGCCTTCGCCCCTGCGATTCCTCCGCCAGCACCTCCTAAGCTTGGGAACCCGATATCTCCAAAGAAGCCTCCGTGACCTGGCTCGTCTCCAACCCACCCCTGGTTTGAAGCACTGGGGTAGTGTTGGTAATAGTAGGTGTAGGATGGGTGACCAGATCCTGGTGTGCCATAGCCCCCCTCTCCATTGGTCAAGTGGGTCAATTGGCCCTGCTGTGCCTGACCATGCTCGAAGTAAGTGTTACCACCAGTTTGGGGTGACAGGGAAGAGTGCTGAAAAATATAGAATGTGTTCCACAGTGTCATGATAGAAGTTGCAACAACTGAAGAGACACTTTACATAACTAGCAAATTTTTATATTTTTACTGTTATTTTACCTGGAGACTGTTTCCTGCGGATCCGACGTCGCCGTTACTGCTGTAGTCGGAATTTAGGTTACTACTAGATGGATTATTATACCAAGGGCTGTTGTTTCTGCCGCCTGAGCCCGCAGAAGTGATTTGGTCACTGGATGAAGCCGAAGCACTGGCAGAGGAATGCGAAAAACTTGGATTTTTTGTGTACACGGATTGCTGATTGGTACTGGCACTGGACACTACAGGAAGTGAATCAATACTTGAGGAGAAAACTGGTGACGAATGTGAGGACACAGAACTTGAAGAAGAATGGTGCGGTGGTCGTAACAAAATGGAGGGATCTTTCTCTGCACCACAGTTCACCATTAAACTGGCAAGTCCAATGAACACGAAATATACTCGAAGCTTGGCCATTTTAAAATTTCGATTTCAATTTTCAATATTCAGCAGTGAAATGGAAATTTATCGTTTTTCTGTGGTCTCGTTGAGTTGGTGGGGAGCTTTCTTGTGCCGACCGTGTCGAATATCCGTTTGCTCGCCTGAACCAGGGCCCGCTTGTCTTTTATAAGCGAAAGGAAAAAGAATTTTTTAAGGTTATCTCATCCCCATCGCCTAGGAATAAGAAGAAATCCCCTTGTTCACTACTGACACAGTATCATATATTTTTTGAAAGTGTACCAACCACCGCAATAAAAAGTCGTTTATTACTGTGATTGTACATGGCACATGCTTTCTTGGGTGGTGATCACCATCATGATAATAAGACGCTATTTTAAGAAGTAGACGACGAACGAGGCTCGTAAAGGTTAATTGAATTTCTGACGGTGGTTCTTGGTCTTCGGTGATAGTGAAGATGTATTGTAAATCACGCTTTGTTGGTTATGGTTTGGGACATGGCCACAGCCACATCCACATGGGTCCCCTTCCCTCCGCTTCATTTTATGCGGTGGTTGTCGTAATTCGTAATATCTGCATTATTGTCGCCGCTCTGCGTTGTTGCTTTCTTCTGTTGTTGTCTGATCATTCATGGCTTGCCTTTACTAACAACTCAGCTTCTGTTGTCTCTTCCTTTACCTGTGCTTATTCAAATGAGAATAACGATAATCATAAATTAGGAGAGAAACAAGGGATTGGCAGGCATGCGATGTGATGTGATGCGCGCAGAAACCACATAAACTGCCATTAGAAAATACCTAACATTCATTTTCATTCATGACCATGATTATTATCGGCTTGTCGCTACACACTACAACGTAAGTAGTAACAATGAAAATATCTCTTTCGAACTGCTCATCGTTGTCGAAGTGCAATGAGGATGAGCATCATGATTGTGAAAGAATGATCTGTGATCTGTTTATCCTAGTTTTGAAATTGTTATTGTTCAAATGCAAAAGATGGGAAGGAGGAGGGAGGATCGCGACGAAGAACCAGGCTGGCTCGATTGAACTGAATTTTTAGTAGGAAAGAATTTGTGAAATGAACTCAATGAAACGGAACGTTTTGGCATGTGCAGTGGGTATTTAAAAAGTGGTAACGACAATAATAAAAATATTCGGGAGGAGAGATTAAATCTGCATCGTTGCATTTTGCCCACTTCGCTCACAATCACAATACAATAACAATCAGAGAGACAAACAAGCTCATTGTCAGCAGGCAAAGGCAGATTTCGTTTTTTTTTTTCAGAGGGAGGTCACAAAACTCTGCTCTCTCTGCTCATTTAAATAACACACATCGTAATCACCAGTATCATTAAAGCATGGGTCGGTCCCGACAAAAAAAGAAAGAAAGAAAAGTCCCTTTCTTCTTTATTAGGTATTTTTTATTGTTGTGCGTATTTTACTTACTGCATGGCTTATTAAGTGTGTTAGTGTTAAGAATACGTACTAAAATGATGCATCCGGCCCATTCGGTCGAGAAATGAAATAAACAAGAATTGGTCATGTACGGTTTTTAAATATGTATGAGCAATATTCCACGGTAATAATCAGGCTATTTCAGAAGAATGACGAAACGACGAAGAGAAAATAATTTTTTAAAGGATAAAATAAAAATAAACAGAGACATACCTTCTTCATTACGCAGCGCCACCACGTCTCTTCGTCTTCTTCACTCCATATTTTTTGTAAGTGTTGTCGGACACAAACGGAACGGATGCCAATATTCGACATACATTTTCAATTGAATAAGAAGTAAAAATTGTCGAAGGCGTTGCTTTTGCTTTATCCGGTTACCTTACATTATGCAGCTTTCTCATATATTGACCGTTTTTTCGTTCAGAAGAGAAATCCGATGACACTTGCTGCTGCAACAGAAAATTTTTCCTTGTTTCCTTCCACCTACGTTCATTTCGTATTCAAGAGGAGACCGTTTTCATTTATTTGAATTCATGATGAGTTTTCAGCTGTCATTGTGTCATGTCAGGTGTCACGGGCGTATCGCCCTCGTCATCTCGATCCGATCTCCACACCATGTATTTAAATAGTATTTACATACACTTGACTCATTGTAAGTAAGTTAGAAACCGATATCGATTACGGTAAATGGTTTGCCGGCCAAATAATTAAAAACTCTCCGAGTGGTAAAATTATCCCACGTCATTGTTGTCGGCATTTTTCCTTGCTGAGTAGATACAACAATGCGATACTTGACTCGGACCTCTGTTGACTTTTGACATTTTATTAATTTTGGTGACCCATATCACTGGTGCGTGTTCAATGAGATACTTTCCTCTTGACTCATTCTCTTTTTTGGGCCCGTTGTAACTGTGTGTCCTCCTCTTCGGTTAACGAGCAGCATTCTCTTAAAAATGCGTCACTCTTCAGTAGGTTTAGCTTTTCATACGTCAGTTTTCAAGTGGCTTCCAAAGAGTGAAATTCAGGAGGAGGGAAGGGAGGCTTAGGAAAAAAGGAGAGTTTTCTTTTGAAAAGAGTCGTAAAGTTTTAATGGTCGGAGGTGTGAAAAAGTGGATGTGGAAGGAGATGAGGAGGATCCCGTCAAAATATTTGAGCAGGTAAAAATTTATAAAAGAATAACCATAAAGAAGTTGGAGTAGAAAGTTCTCATTTCTTATTCTAGTTTTTACGACCGCTCCTCATTTAGCCATTTTAATTCGGGCTGACGAAGGAAGAAAGTGTAAAAATTGGCACAACTCATCTACTTTAGTTAGTGGTCTTGTCTATATAATTAGGTAGTTAATTTTGCTTTTTTATTTCGTTGGGGGAGTTTAAATCTTCAAAATGAAAGCAGGGCTTGCAGCCTTACACCGATTTTTCCTTTTGTTTTGTGGGCAATAAATTTTTTATTGAATTTAAGTGAAAGAAATGGTTTAAAAGAGCAATGCAAAAGGCAATTGTTTGTTCTGCTTCTGGATTTCTTTTTCCTTCTGATTTTATCTACATATCAAAGCCTAATCAATTTCTCGTTAATTTTTATGAACGTGCCATAAAATATTTTTTATTGTTTAATTTTCTTTGCTTCCTCTTCAGCCACCCGTGACAAATGTTCCTAAAAAGGCAACCTTAAAAACAGTGGCTGTGGGTGGGTGGCATATCCTAAAAATTTGCATTTACTATTAAATAAAAAAGTTTTTCTCACAAGAATAAGTTAGTACCGTTTCACTGATCGTTAAAATTTTCCAAATGAGGAACAGGTGTTCAAAAACCAAAGCAAAAACTGGCGTCTTCGTCCGTGACGCGAATGTCCTATCGGTTAAAAACGTTCATTAATTTGTAATTCACTTTTCGTTTTCCTTTTCTACAAGTTGTTATCAGTTTCACAAGTCAGTCTTTCGCTTTTGTCTTTTTCTTCAATGTCCACAATAATGTTAATGTTAATTAAATTATGATTGACGTCATCGGTAGAAATTAAGGTTATACCTTACAGTAGTTCATGATTATGTCTGAAAATGTCCTAGTTTTTGTAAAATTGCAATTAGCAATTTTACTGGGATTTCTTGAAATATTTTGATAGGTTCTTTGTTTGTAGGTTATTAAAGGTTTCAGAGGAGGAAAAAGGTGATGGAGTAATTGGCTGGGCATTATTGGAGTTTGAGGAAGATTTTCCATCCACTTTGTAAATTTCGCATGTGAATTTGGCACATTTTAGATGCGACTCTGGGTGGAACCCGGCGTCGATGTAGACCCTTGCTGCCCTCCGCCACTTCTTGGAAAGGTAACCTTCACCCTTGTCGAATATTCTGCAATAAGATTGAAACGAAGCATAATAATGCCATCATAAAAAAGGGGTCAAAACTTTGGGTAAATTAATTTCTTCAGCTTACCCCGTAACGACTTTATCAATATAGCTGCCGTGATTCTTCCGGCTTATCTCACATGCAATCCTCTCAATACATTGACCACTGGAGAGAACATCCTGTGCTAACTGAATGGAGCTGTACACTTTTTCGGTGACGATGGACGCAACGGAAGTGCTTCCAACAGGATCCCAGCTGTCCAATGACCTTCCCTGTGCCGGAATTGTTATGACTGGTACAGGAATGAACAAAAGGAGGAGCGGAAGCAAAAGGAGAAGTGGCAACAACAACGGCAACAACAAAGGCTTCACCAGCTTCAGCAATGCCAATAATCCGAGGCCTCCAAGACCCTTCAGGCCCTTCAAACCAAATAAGCCCGCAAGGCCACTGAGACCAATTCCATCGAGTCCAACATCGCCGTCATCTGAATAGCCTGTAAACACATTTGAAGTTAGAAAAAATAGGCCAGGTCGATTAATAAAAAATTTACTTGATTAAGTCTTTCAGGTACTGCAGATAACTCATTTAAAGATAGAATTAATAATTTACCAGTTGTTTCATGTTGGTATTGCTGCGCCGGATAGTGATAATAGTAGTAGGTCATCGACCCTTGTGGCTGTTGCTGACTACCAGGAACTGCATAGCTGTTGGAAGAAGTTGGTGGCGCCCCGTAACTTCCACCTGAGTTACCACCTGAGTTGCCTCCCCCTCCCCCATTTCCATACCCAGCGGATGCAGCCGCTTGTGAGTAAGAGTCTCGATTTTGGGCATAAATTACTTGACCAGATCGCGATATAGAAGCAACTGGATTGATTGAAGCCATTGCACCACCATTGTTTCCTGCAGCAATTGAGGCTGAAATGGTGTTTGTGGTTGTTGGGGCAAAGGAAGACCTCGGCTCCATTGGATCCACAACGCTGATGTGATGCACTGGATGCAATGTTGATTTCAGTGACTCGCTTCCACTTCCACCCCCTCCAGTGACCGACACGGCACTCCAACTGGGATCAATTTGCATAAGCAACAAAAGCGCCATTAAGCTGGCAAACGGGGCTGTCGTGAGCAATGTCATTTTTCTTTAGATCCAATTGCAGCTAGATATTTCGACTCCTGGGGGAAAGTAAGATTTGTTCATATTAAATATTCGGGCAATGACACCAAAAAGCCATTAACAAGGCAAAATAATTCGCAGCAAGTGTGTGACCCAATTTTTCCATTTTTGGTAACTTTTTTTACGATATGGACACCTGCAAGTGGATGGGGAGACAAAAGCTCATCGGGTTGGGTCATCGTCATTTTCATAAAAAAAAGTTCTCAGTAATGCATATTCACATTCAGAAATAAAATTGAAATACGACGACAGGCCCAAAGCCCACCGCAGAGTGGAGAAGCGACGAGTTCGAGAAGATAAAAAAAGAAATCAGATGAATGCCGAAAGAGAACAAAATAGAACGAAATTAGTCAACAATTTTTCCATTTTTGGTAACTTTTTTTACGATATGGACACCTGCAAGTGGATGGGGAGACAAAAGCTCATCGGGTTGGGTCATCGTCATTTTGATAAAAAAAAGTTCTCAGTAATTCATATTCACATTCAGAAATAAAATTGAAATACGACGACAGGCCAAAAGCCCACCGCAGAGTGGAGAAGCGACGAGTTGGAGAAGATAAAAAAAGAAATCAGATGAATGCCGAAAGAGAACAAAATAGAACGAAATTAGTCACAGAGTGAAAGACATGGATTGTCTCGAGTGCAGTTTTGTACGCTTGAAGCCGCAGGTGACATTTCGATATAAGAGGATATTTTTACATTTAATTTTAATTTTCTTTTTAAATTGACAATTGACCATGCAAAAACGGGCAAAGGCAAGCAGAGCATTCCTTTCTTTGCTCTTGCCTTTGCGAGCGTGTCATCACTCTTCCGTTTTAAAAATGTAATTACAATTACAATTTCTCACAAGCCGAGATCGGTCAGGCAGTTCAATTTGAATTGAACTTGGGATGAAAAATTGAGGATCGTTTTTAACCTATTCGTCTACGCAGCTTCGGGAATGTTCAATCTACTAAGCTCTCACTTTGCCGCATCTGCATCTTGCGTTATGTTAAGTCTCGAACGAATCGGGTAAATGAAAACCTCAGCTAATCAGTCAACATGTCAGGGAAGCCAAGAGGCAATTTAACAGAAAAGTTTTCAATTTAATTCAGTTTTTGCTCTGCCTGTTTTTGATTAGAAAACCTCAGCTAATCAGTCAACATGTCAGGGAAGCCAAGAGGCAATTTAACAGTAAAGTTTTCAATTTAATTCAGTTTTTGCTCTGCCTGTTTTTGATTTCCTCTCCAAGTGAGAAATTCATTGTTCATTAAAATCGACGATGCTGATGCTGAGGTGACAATGACTATTTTTAGAACCTACCAGGATCCGCTAAGAAAAAAATCCAACATGAATATTAAAGTTAAATGATGTCTACATTTTTATTGAAGGAACATACAACTTTATGCATATGCGCCAATAATAATTTCTATTGAACCCATCATTTGTTTTTTATTGCCACAGTTAAATTAACATTTATCGAGCATTGTTTTGCTAGTGGGGTTGCACTGATGAATTTCGTTGGCACTAAATTCTTTACAAATTGAGGCATCCCACTGTACTCATTAATTTCAGCAACTCGGCTAACTTTCTCATTGACAGATGCTTTCTCGTACTGTTACATACACTCTTCATCTCCATCTTTAATGACCTACTTTTGATTTCAGTATCAGTCACTCAATCAATCACTCTTTTAGATACATTTTTGTTTGCTGGGCACCTCAGTGAACTACTTTTATACTTTTACATTAAACAGCGAATTTCAATTTCTCATCATAAAGCTGAGACGTAGTCACGTAGTTAAAGGAAAGTGGAAATTAAATGGTACACACCAGGTGTAAAATGTCGCAGGTGCCAATGCCACTATATAATCATGATCTAATGACCTATGTACCTGCTGTAGCTTGTCATTTTCCTTTTGACAATGATATGCTAAATTAAATTAGCCACAATTCTATGTAAATTACTTTTGATTCTAATTACAAATTGCGTATGTACTTAAACAAAAATAGGTGGGACGACAGATGTCAAATAAAAATGGTTTAGAGAAGCTAGAAAGCAAAAAATGTGAATGTCTGCTATCAGCAAATTGATCAATGAATGAGTGTGAAAGCATTTTCTCACTTCCCCCTCTTTATGCATCTAAAGACAAGTAAGTACATACCTACTTCAATTCATTGACAAATTAAATCTACCTCAAAAAACTGAAAACCAATTATGAGCATGAACTTAAATAAGAGCATTGCAACGATGATGAATCGTAATTATTGGACCATGCAATTAGGAGATCTACTCTTTTGTATTGAATTGCCAAAAAAATTGCAAACAGTCTCTGCTAATTGTCTGCAGTGCTTTATAACAAAATTTACAAAATCTTTCCTATTTTCACGATTTCTTGAAAAACGACTGCGATGGTGCTGGTGCTGGTGATGCTTATGAATCTTCTTGCTTTTTTCTTTTCTTCTCGAGTTACTTTTCTTTTTCTCCTATCACCACGCAATTAACGACAATAAGAAAGAAAATGCATACAATTTGATGAACTTTTTCCCTTGTTCAGTTTTGTTTCGTCAAGCGGAACATTTCTAAAAACGTGAGACATTTTTGCGATGGAAGAGGTGGAGAAAAATAATACTGTGACAGCTGCAACTACCCATAGTTAACTTTTCCGTGAGCTGGTGCGGTGTGTGCCTCGTCTTGTTTACATGATTGAAAAACTCACTTGTCATCATTACTCATGAAAAAATAGTGCAGAAAAAACATTTCACTCAACTGAACTCGAACGTCAATCTTGTTGGGTAGGTGTAGCTGTAAGTAGATACATGTGTGAAAATAATAGTCTTGATTTTACAATGCAAAAAATGATGTGAGAATGAAGACTCGATAATTTTAGTCATTTCTTAGGAAATGTAAACTACCCACGCATTATACTAAACTAAGGCAGCTGAATGATGATTAAAATGATTACCTATTATAATATGTATAATCGTAAATTCATAAAATTATTATTATCCTGATGAAAGGGTTTGTGTGTGACACTGCCATTTTTTTCTGAAAATCACTCTCATCAGTTACATTTTGTAACGATGTCGCTTTTTTTACTATGAAATGAATATAACAAGGCAATTGTGTGCAATTGTTAAAACGTGTGATGATGAAGGGACGTGCTCGACTTTATTGTGATGAGAAAAGGTGTTTGAGAAAGTTTTTGCGTTTTAGCGTCACTGTGAACACACCTAAGTGCTAAAGATTTTAATGCCTTTCTTAATTTAGTGTTTTGCTTATTAAAATCAATGAACAATATGAACATGCACAAGTTTATTGATTTATAATTCTAGTCGTACGTTGTAAAAATAATTGATTACCAGAACTAACTACAACAGCGTCAACTTAAGTAAATTATTATTATTACCCCAGTGCTTTCCCCACAAAATGTGTTACCTAATTGAGCTTCCCGTAATGGATCAGGAAAATATCAGTTCTAATTGAATTTTAAATATTATGCACCACACTATTTAATTATGAAGCACGTACACTACAAACTCGACAATAATCAACATTAATTTTTTAACACATTGATAAAAATAGTGACACTATATGAAAAAAACTGTGAAAAAGAGAGATCCGAATTTTATTTTATTTCCGCCTTATTTATGATCGAATCGGATGGTTATAGGGAATTAATGTTGACGTGTAGACTGAATCGCAGCAAGTCCACTGGCAAATTGAGAAACAGCCGGCAAACCTCTAATCTCTTTATATCTCCGCCAATTTTCCCTTGATCATGATTATGATCATGATGATCATCATTACAATCAACTAAGCATTCGGATTCATGAACTATATACATATTATAATATAATATACTATAAAACGAAAATGCCACCATGAAGAAGCGAAATGAAAACACGGTTAGTGTTGCGCGTACACAAAAATAAAACGCCTATTTTAATGCCACACTCTCGAGCTAACGATAAAATCCTAAGTTCGCTTCTGTAAAGTTTGAAACTTTGTATGCGTTCGTTGCTTCCCCCTATACTAAATCAACTCCCTTTATTTGCCAGTATGATTGTTGCGAATCTTATTTTTACGACCATTACATTACTATTGTATTATCATCCTCGATACAAAAGAAGGTGGAAGCTGCGCATCTTCTATCAAACTATCAAGAGATACTATAGCTGACTATCTAGATACTAGATACCAAAATTCACCCCTTATCTCAATCTGTCTCTCTCTACATTTAATCCGCGTCACATAACAAAACGCACACGCGTGGCTTCCTAAGTACTATTCATTTTATATTGCTCATTCATCGAAGAGGATCAAAAATAGTCGTCTTTAAAAAGTTTTAAAAAGTTTATCGTCGTCTCTCACACACGGGAAAAGTTGAGCAATCTTCATGATGGTGCAGAGCACCATTCTTCAAGAATGACAATTAACAATCGGGAAGTCTATTATCGCAGCAGTGGTCCTCCCGCATGAAAAAAGTCGTAAACAAAAATTGCAGAGAAACTAAAAATAAACCGAACACGATGCACCTGTTCATTCATCCCCATCTCATCGACATCAACCGCCATTATCACAACGTCCCTCAACAATGTGTTTAGTATGACCAAGTAAGTTATAGCTGTCATATTTTTACAAAGGATCGCTTTTGTAATTATCTCTCTCCTTCTAAAGGTTGATTGCGTAGATTTGCAACAAACACTAAATGATGTTCATTCAGTCGTCCGTCATAATTTTTAAAAGTAGTTTACTATGATGGCTCATCCGTCCACTTAGGTATTTAAGCATTTCTCCGTATTCATGATTGTGATTACCGCTGTACAATGACACTCTGAAATGATGAATGTGGAAGAATTAATTCCGCGCTTAAAGTTTGTTTTTATTCAGATGTGTTTTTGGTCACTTGTCATGTCATCCATTATTGTGCGATTGTACCCAGCTTTGGAGATGTAATTTTTAACACGCTTGTGGCCAATTCAGTCAGTTGGTCAATGG
>VYYJ01001729.1:0-27682 GCA_021029165.1 Cyphoderus albinus
TTCGCCATTATAAATTAAAAATATATCATTTTGAGTCACATTATTGTAGAAATCATTGTTAGGAAAAGCAAGCTCTCAGAAGGCTGAGAAAAAGCTACCCTACAAAGTGGGAAAAGTACCTTTCGTGGCTCACGACCAAGTCATCATCATCACATCATCAGATTATCCAATTATTCCTTTTATTAGCATTCATCATGCGTAACATTCAAAAGCATATAGATCGAGTCAGACTTGACGACGAAGTGTTACCAACCCTAATTCACCTTTCTTGGAGAGTGGAAGCGTCTTTCTTACTTTGCGGTCAGAAGTTTCACACAAATTTCTGGTGAGGAACATGGCGTTGCGCGTTGGTGATGAGATGATAGCGATAATATTATTACAGTCCGATTTATTCCCGTCTCATCACCATTATTTAGCATTATTACAGTCATCATTCATCAACATCGTTGAAATGTTTTACTTGCAAGCGTTCCTCCTCGACAACATTTCACTTGCGAAGTGACTAGTCTGACTTTCAGCTTTCTTAAAAAAAAGATGTAAATATGGGGCACATTGTGTCGTAAAATATTATTCACAAATAACAGGTCATAGGAAGATGATCCAGTAGTTATTTTTGAAAGTGTTGTTATGTGAGGTCAGGAAGGAACGTCACATCAGAAATAATATACATACTACTAGTAGTAGTAATACACGCATGCCACACTAAATTAATTGCGATTGCATACTTAGGCTGCATAGGAAATCACGTTAGATCATTTAATATACAAACATTTTTGACAGTAACTGGGCCCAGAGTCAAATTCGTGAGCAGCACTACTATATATTTACTCTCTCGTTATTTGAACAAAATATCCATTAAGTATCAATTGGATTCATATACTGCGAGAATTCTCGGCTACAGGTAAACATGTTTACTTTCTACCACTTCAATAAATAATATAATTATTTAATAATGTTATAAAGCATTATTTATTTGTTTGGTTTTCACTTTGAGAAGGTCATAATTAAACTGTTATTGTATTATAGTTCGTACTTCGTACATCCATTCTTTAAATTCAAATATTTCAAAATATAAAAATTAAACTGCCGTATCGCATCAGACGAGGTAAATTCATAATTTATTAAATGTGTTTAATTGCTGGGTATCATCTACAATTTAATTTTCGACATTTGTCCTCCTTAACCTTTCCATTCAATTAAAATGGCAAAATGTTCCGTGCTCATGTATTGCACCTAGATTAACAATTTAAAAAATCAAAAAGTGTCACCACTAAAATGAAACGTCTGATGTGCAATTGCATTTATTGTAGGAGCCACAGGAGAAAAAACATTGGACAGGAACTACTGTGAAAGTGTAATAACACCACATCATATATTGACCACCTGTTACCAACTTCTGTAGGGGAAACACTTGTGAGTGATTATATATCTCTAATTTCGTTATAAGAACTTATTGCAACTGTTTGTAAATGTATTCATATATCTTTTATATGCATGTTTCCTGCAAGTTGCAGTTGCCTTGCCTTGCCATATGTCAAACCATGATGATCTGATATTCCTTCATCTCATCCTTTTCTCGACAATAAAAATACACCAATAATATATACTCGCTTATTCACTATCTCTCATTTTGTATATTCTCATTCAATTTTTATGGAGAGTAAACCCAGCTTCAATACAAAGTTCCACACTTTCAGTTCTCTCCAAAGATGAAGAAGCAAAGCAAGCTAAAGCCTGTTTTTTGTTATATTTTTTTATTTAAAAGTACCTTTGAATGAACTTTTATCCTTAACTTGGAGCAAATCTAATGACGAAAATGAGAAGCAGATGCTTCTTGAACCGAGGGTGAGTTTTTATAAAATCTAAGCATGCCAGTAGTAGAACCGAGTGCCATGCTCATGTAAATTGTGAGTTCTTCTTGTCGGATTTTTTTCCTTTTGTTGTTTGATGATGACTGCTTTGATGAAGATGATGCTCTCCTCGGGCGTGCGACATGGCATCATCCTCTCTCTTTCATTGGCACGCGACTACGATGAAAATAAAACGCTACTTATATTTGGCTGCATATGTACCCACGTGAGTAATAATAGTAATAAGCATATTACCAACTCATTTTCATACTAATCAAAGTCCATATCAAACAGAATAAAAAGTGAAAGTCTGCTGTAAGTGTGTTTGCGTGTGTAACTTTGTCCATATCATGCGTAATAAGTTAATACCTAAGTCATCGTTATTCATATTTAGGCATTCCGAATCTAAATAAATTGTAAAATTATTACCCTGTTAGGCAGACCAGGCAGATCGGGAAGTTTTGTGAATGAATCTTCCTACTACTACGTTTTGATGCAAGAATAATTCAATAACTACACCATTAAAGTTGTGAATTTTCTTATATTAATAAAAATTTATGTAACTAAAATCTGCGGACTAAAATCACAAATGAAAACTTATGCTAATATTATAAAGAGCGTGAAAATATTCTCATTTAAATTATAGTATAGTAAAAGATTTAGACTATTTGTTGGTTTGATTATCTCAACTTATGGGCTTACATTGCTTTCAAACTCGCCAGCGCCTACAAAGTTGGTTGTCTTGCCTTTAGGTGAGAACGGATACAATTAGATGGCCATCACTGTCATGCTTGCTTTCACGCAAGATGTGTCCTTCTCTTTCCTCACATAATCACAGAACGGAATGCTGCACTACAGCAGCGATGTTACAGCACGCAAAGTCTGAAATTAGTAAGCAAAAGCATTGCTGATTGCTATAAAAATTCAGATGAACTCCATATAATTGGTAAAAATCCTGGTTCATCCAGAAAGAAAACAAGTGGAAATATATAACGATCACAAAATCACAAACGTATCAACGTTTAATCATTCTAGAAATTTTTGTTGTCCAGTTAGAACACGGCTATTTCCCTACAGGTCATCTTTGGGGTGGTGATTTCTTTAGCCAGAATAGCCGGATATAATGAGAAGCTACAACTGATGACTGTTGAACAATAGAAATATCGAGTCAATATTTTGCTTCTTGTGGTTTTATGGCAGCGCAAGGAAGACAATTGTCCAGTTAAACTAGGGAAGAGTAAAAAATGGTAAAGGTATCCTCGTTTATTCCGGAATGTGGTCAAATAAAATTTTCAATCGGTTTGTCTAAAAAGTAGAACATCCAGTGTGTGTGCCTTCCTAGTAATATGGAATAAGTATTTGGTGTGCGTGTGGCGATACTTTTAATTTTATATTCTGAAATAAATTCTAGAGCTATTACAAAAAAACTCAACACTCACAATAGTGGACTGTGTCCAAGTGGGAATGTTTCGTTTTGAATGACTCCAGTCCAGCCATAAAAATAATGGATAAGAAACTTTAGATAAGTCTTTTGACAACTATAAATTTTGTATTTTATTGCAAACAACTCCGATACTACGATTCTCTTCTTGATGATCCTGATCACGTGAATGTGAAAATGTCGATACATTACTGTCAGTGTCAACTTAATCATGGTTGGCTACTGAATATCATGGACATGATATTGAATTTCACTTTTTCAGAGAACCTGATAAATAGCATTAGTGATGCAATAGGTACAGAACGTAGAGCGAAGTAGATAGGATAAATACAAAAATATAGAAATAAGAGGTTAAAATCTAAACCATTCCGAGTGGTGGAATCTAACTACAATTCAAAACAAGGCAGTGTTCACCTTATTATCAAAAAACGTTGCCGCTGTCCCTTGACAAAAATTGGGAAATTCTACATGCACTATGCACTTTTACCTATCTATTAATTTATGCCAGGCGATAAGCGATAACAGACGATTGTTAACAAATTGTTGGGACATTTTCTCACACAAGAAAGAATAGCTATGCACGGTGAATTAATGTCTAATGTAAGATTTGCCGTGTTGACTGGAATTGCAATTGAAACCACCTTCAACTGTGTAGTGCAGTGATTTTAAAATGGGTTTTCAAAAATGAATTTTACATTTGGGCATCAAGGGAGTTGGAAACATACATTGTATCCTAATACCACGACATATAGACTGTTTGTAATACACACTGTGAATTAAGGCAAAAGGAAAAACAAAAGTTCATTTTCATGTTTTCATGAAAACTTATTATTATTATGTGCATATAAATCTGGAAACAAAGGGTAAGAAACGCCTTTATATATTTACTGTTTTCTAATGTTACGACAAGTAACAATTTTACCTACATGCCTCTCTGACTAACTCCAGGTCCCCAAAAATTATGTACTTGTTTATAATATAACCAACACAACTTACAATTAAAACACATACATACATGCGCTTTTGTGTACATTAGTGTACGATTCATTATTTGGTATTGCTTTTAAAAATATCTTATCCCAGGTGTGGACTACATTTCAATAACTTTTATCCGTAAAAGGCGTTACTGGAAATAATAAAAATAATTATGTTCTCGAATTTCCCTTTCAAAATAAAAAAATAAGAGAATAAAAACGACCACGGAAGAAGAGAAAGGCAACTAGAAAAAATGTAGAAACCGAATCTTGTTCAGTTTCATTTCATTTTTTATTATTATTATTGCTACTTATACAACTTGTATTATTTATGCATTTTTTAAAGTTGGAATTAAACCCAAATGAAAGGAGTGGGGACGACTGACGATGATGATGGAAGTGATGATATAATCTTCACGCTGGTAAAAGTCAGGCCTGAAAAGCGAAAGGGGGCAAAGCAAATGTTTATATTATTACACGACTTGCGACGAACAAAAAGGCAATAATAATAAATGCTTAAAATACACAGCCCAGAGAAAATACATGACCTAGTCAATAAAGGAAACATTAAGGAACACATCTAATTCATTTTTAATCTCTTATGTCTTGTCAGTGGTTTACAAGAGATGGAATAAAGAAATGAAAAGTAATTTATTCATCTTCCAGTGATGATAAAAATGTGTTGTTTCACTCTATCCCTTGCATCGGGATACAATGGTGTATTAAGCAATTATCTTTCTTTGCCAAGAATGGAAACAAACCGCTTCTTCTGTTTATTGTGGTGGGCTTGGCTGCAACTTGCATATATGGCTCTATCAGCTACAATGAATGGGCACTCACTTTCATTTCAGGTAATTTATTTCTTTTTACCTTTCTGTTGTCTGTGGCTACTCATTTATGCCCATGTCCGTCCATACTTGGTTTGCTTGGACAGAAAGGTGTGAAGAAACAACTCGGTGGACAAAATTGTACAAAGTAGAAAAGTATATGAAGTGGTACTCCGTACATGACAAGCTGAGGTGTTAATTTATGTTGGACTCCCTGGAGTGTACTTTTAGCCGTCCTGAGTGAGTGTACCCGCCTATTTGTTTCCCAACTGGGATTCTTCGTCATCGTCTTCATCGGAGTAAATTATTAATCCATTCATGGTTCTTCAATCTTCAGTTTTAGAGTTGAGTTGGTTGAATAAATATTTTTCGTAAAGTACATTTTTATTTCTAAAGCATTAAAATCCAAAGTAATGAGAAAATAGAAAATTCTGTCTATTCAGAATGACAAGGAAGAGTAATGTATTCATCATGTGCTTTAATTAACGCAGAAAGTGAAATTCTGAATTACTTTACGGTTTTCCGATTTTTTTTCATACGGAAAAATGGAGTAACAGTAAATTGATAAGATCACTTTTTAAAGTCCTTGATTGTTTATGACTGTTTAATCCATTTTCGTTGCTTTTTCAATGACTTATGCTAGGTAATTCATTATCGTGAATTGTACTTTGTGTGTAACGGTAATTGAGTTTCGTTTATTGATGGATGATGGATGAGTTTTAACGCATTCATAAGCCGTCCTTCATTATCATCAACAAAACTAAACAACGTGAAACGACATGCTGCATTAAAAGATCATTTTACAGGATGTCATTATGATCACATCACGGTGTTTTTCTTCCGCGTTCATTTTCAATTCGGCTCAATTCTATTTTTTAAGAGATGTCTGATGAACCAATGCTAATAATTATAAGACCCTAATAATAATGACCATACTTTTTTACTCCTTTACCTGGCTTCTGATTGAGGTTATTATTTTTTGAAATGTAACTTCACGTGACAAGCTCTAATATGTTCATTCGCAGCTGATTTCAGGACAAAAAATATCAATTTTTTCATAAAAAGGAAAACGAACCCTTGGCCCTGAAATAATGACACAGCACGTGACGTATGACGACTCCTCCGAATACACCTAAACATTAACTCACAACTTTGATAGTTTTACTTGAAAGGTCCCAAGAATTTTGACTAGACATCCATAATCACATTGATGCTGCCTTCATCTGCCACGCACTCCAATATTGTACTGCACGCACTTTCCTCCAGCTAGTTGACTTCAGAGTGTCTTCATAAAAAGGGAGGTTGACTTTCGTGTGGTAATGATTAGGTAGAAGACGACCAGGAATAATGAAAGGGGGCTCCTTGTGTAGAAGTTAGGTTTGGCTTAAAATAAGCTGTGATTATTATCATCGTCATTATCGAGCAAAAGTCAAGGTAATAATTTTGTGCTAATTCTGCTCATGTCCTTTTGTGCTCATCATAGCCATCAAGGGTGTACGGTGGAATACCAAAGGTCAATTACACCTTTCAGCTTAATGCATCCTACTGATTTTTGATACAGTTCGCCAGAATCAGACCACAGTAGTGCACTGACTGAGTGAAAAATAATTCTCGGAGCTTTGTTTGTTTTACGTGTTTCGAAGGGGTTGCTTGACACACCATATAATTTTATAAAATGGTAGGGGCAATGGGGCAAAGGTGGAATTGAACAGCAATCTACAAAAATGCATTTCATAATATACTATTCGATAAGGAATGGAATATTAGTAACATTTCGTACAAAAAATCAGTTTGCTTCATTACAAATGGAAAAGTTGGAATGTTAATAAAAGTTGTTTAATTATTTCATCTAGCAATCTAAACATCACATGAAATTATTAATCACTTAAAATGAACAAAATATGGAGAATGTCATAAGAAACGTCTAGGGTCAATCATTTAATTAAGAAATACCTTCACTCAAAGGTTTGCGTTTCTTTTGCATTTATTTGCGTCAAGAACAAACTATCAAATTGTATGAAGTATGGAGAAATATGGATAATGTCAGTTTACCAAAAATGAATTTACTTTCCGGTTAGCCAATGCTTTTGATGTGCTGTCTCTCACTTTGTATTTCTCAGTCTCTTAATCAAAGTTGAAGGAAACTGGCACCCTTGCTCTAGAAGAGTTTAGTCATCAGTAGGGCAGCTACACAATTTTAATTAATTTATTACAATGCATATTTTCGCTTCTCCACTGCCGCAGGCCACTTCGATGTTCGGAGATTTTGTGTCTTGAAGTCGTTCAACAGTCAACAGTACAATTAATTATTTTCCAGTGTTCCAGGTCATTAAATAACACTACTTGCCAAGCCCCTTATTTTCGTTATCACATTTTTATTGCAAAAGCTTGTAGAATTGTACAGAATGGTAAAGAAAAAGTAACATGAGATGGTATTTGACCACTGAATCATCCTATCAAATTAGAAAAAAATTCAATTCAGCCTACTTCATCTGGATACCTGAAAAATCCAGTTTTTGTTGCGCATTATTCCATTCACTCATCTTTTTTCACGCCAAATATGTTGACTTGCCACACACAAGGGCCAACTTCCACTTAATATACCACACGTCCATCACGCAATGAATAAAGATCCATCAATCAACAATAAATAATCGCCTGTATTTTTTGTAGCAAAAAGTTATTATGAATTCAAATTATTCGCCATTGATTCCCTAAAGGGACCCATACATTATTCACTTTTCCCCGTTTTTTCATTTTATTCATTGCGACAAGTTTGTTCAATCGAGGGGATTATCATCATCCACATTTCATTTTCATGTGAGTCAAATAAAATTCAATTCATCTTTGTCCGTCCATCCAGATCACAAGGGAGGACTGGTCACAAGCAAACCAATTTTTGATGAGGACATGTCAAGCATCATAATACACTTTTTTAAGAAAAAAAAGTTTGTTTACCCAACAAACAAGACTTCTTCATTGTGCGCGGACGCGGGTTGTGAGTAAAATGGCTAATGCGACCACCAAAGACGACTTCTTTTTCTCGCTTCACGGTACAACTTACCTCGCTCTTAATTAACCAGAGTGTGAGCCCTGAAGGTAATCAGCAAGTCCATTAAAAGGGAAAATGTGTTCATGTTTGCTTGTTTTCGCTGTGCGCACAGGTATTTTGGTTGATGTTTATGAAAATGAGCACGAAACGTTGCATACAAAGTCAGTATTCTCTGTTGTTTTAATCCAATTTAATAAAATACTTTATAATGAGATTACCAATTCGCATCATTTCGTTGGGGCGACACGAACGTAGAAAGAAATGAAAGAACTTTGATATGCACTTTATCCCGCTGCTGCATTCTACACTTTCGAATCATTATGCAAATTAAAACAATGGGAACAAACAATTGAAAAAGCAGCCGAAAACAATGAGACCGACTCTATGACTATGGCTGAGTCAGACTGACTCTCTCGCTTCAAAAGTGAGATGGAACAAAGTGAAAACTAAACTCGATCACCTCGCCTCTATGGTTTAATGTGAAAGAGTCCATTATGCAATTAAATCTCACTTGCAATAGTAATCGTTGTCGTCGTCGTCGTCATTACATTGTTTTGAATAAGTAGAAAGAGCAGAACAATACAAGTGCAAGCTTGCATGTGAAATCAAGTGTGCTAATGAAGTTGATTCGGAAGAAATGAAACAACGGAGCAGTGGAAAATGACAATTGCTTTAATAGATTTTCTGACTGGATACTCAAGGAGATGCGAAGGCAATTAGGAGAGAGCGCAACTCCAACTCAGCTGGTTGCGGCGTTTCTAAAAGAGGTGATTCTTTTAAAATAAGGTTTCTCATCGTCCTTAACGGTTTTTTTCTCTCGTTTTTTCCTCTGTCTTGAACTACCCCTAGTTTGCTTCGCTTCGTAAAAAGCAGTCCCTGAAATTGCGTTCTTTGATCTTAATGCTTACTGAGATTTTTTAAGTGAGCATTAAATGGTTCTGCAGTTACTCTTCTCTTAACAAGATTTTATTTTTAAAACAATTGAGGAGGTTTGGTCATAATAGCCATTAGTGAAATGGACACCTCATTTATTACAGAGGAAATTGGAAAAAACCAGTGATGGAATGTGTTTTAGTTGATTGGATAGTTGTAGGTATGACTCGCAGTAGGGTTAACTAGAGAAAATCAGTCCTGGGCATTCAATTAACGTGGTAATTGATTGAGTGAACAACTGCGCAGCTTATTTCATTGCAATTGCTATTTATTGTTTTTTGAGCAATTATTACCGCAATAACGTTAGAAGATACCGGTCTACCGACAGAAGGAAGCACCCTTTCGACGGGGAACAGTATGACTACGTATCCACTTTTGGGTCGGCACGAAGACATTTATTGAATGAGGAGTGGAGTGTGCCAAAGGGTGCCTTATGAATGGCACAGCCATAAATGCTAACATTAAAGAAGGATTTTATGAAATGTTCAGAAAAATCTGAGGAAGTCAACTAGCTGGAGAAAAATCTTGACAGGGGTCAGGTCTTCTTCAGAAAAGGAGAAAAAATTCTTTTGTTATTATTGTTTTATTGGTTGGTCATGGCTTTTAAGAAGGGCGGATGATTCTTTACTTTCTTTTGAGAAAATGGGTGAAAAACCGTTTTTTCTGTAAAAGTAATAGCATAAAAATTTCAAGATGTATTTTTGTATTAATGAACAATACCTGACGTAATAAATGAACACAGATCGGGGTATTTAGGAAAGCACGCAGCTGGAAATTATTAGATTGGTACACACGTGCACTAATTGGCCCATGCTGGGGATTCACTCATTCATCAAAAAAGACTATATTGTATATAGCTTTAAATTCGGCTAAACGTACGATTGATTATGATCACAGCGTGTTTGGATGCATTTCAATACTGCGTACCTTTTCTACAAAATATTGTGAACGTTTATAAGTAAATAATAATTTAATTTCACCATTAACAAAATGGTTAATGCATTCCAAATGTACTCGCAATTAAGTACTGTTCTTTTATTTTGAGTTCATTTTTCCATTGTGCAACATTGTGCATCTGTTAAATCTGACATCTCTCATTTTTATCACGACTTCGACTCAACGGAATAAATAATTTCAAAGTTTTTCATTCCATCGACACTATAGTCATATGCATATTTATGCAGTTGTACTTTTAAACATTGTGTCTGTTAAATAAGATGTTTTAGAACCCCTCTTAAAAAGGAGGAGTTCATCGATTTGTCGCTGTCCTCAAATAGTCCAATAAATGCGCCGTAATATAAGGCGTGTACCATTGGTAATTTTATGTCACCTTTGTGTCCAGGGATATTTCTGGCTTATTCGAATCATTCCGTATTTGTGTTATTCAGTATTTATAAAGAATACTTTTAAAATGAAAATGGCAAGCAGGCCAAGTCAGGAAGTTGAAGGCTACAAGTGAAAACCAGGCAAGGATTTCCCACTTTTCATCTTGAAACATATTGAAGTTGGAGAAAATGCTTTTTGGCAACAGGACACAGGACAATGGAAACCATAACTTGTAATAATGCAATGCTGTACAAAGGATCATGTCGGGCTGCTGCCAGAAATAGTTTTTGGCACTTTGGTATTATTTAATTATTATTGCTTTTTTGAAACCATTAAATGGGCATTGTATTATTTGACAAAGCTTCGATTAGGTTTAGTACTTGTAGGTGGCATAAAGTGCAATAATAATATTAAAGTTGAATCGAAGTAACTTTGGCATTCACATGGTTAATACAAACAAAAAATTATTAGAGACCGCTGTTGAATAACTTGGTAAGCACACTTTGTTGACTGTCGTGTCAACTGAATGAAGCAGGTCAATCAATTGTGATAAAGTTTGTTAAGTTGGACCCAGTACAGTTCTTTGTTACTTATTTGAGAGGACAACTTACGACAGCAGCCTTAACGCTGGAAATAAATGATGAATAGAAATGAGAAAGAATTATTTTTACCTGAAGATATTTTGCATTAACTATGCACAATGGTACTAACGACTGATTATATTTTTGTAATAATTTTACTCTCCTGTGGAAGCCAATTCGGAAATTTTTACTGCGGCTCATTGCAAGTGGGACATGTACTTTTGGAATTTCCTGACTGCACTTTCAACTTCTATTATGGACGTATTGACATTTCAAACGTTTCTTCTTGGGTACAAACAGTTCTGAACTTGAGTAATACTACCAGCAACAATCCAATGACAATGTATGCATTATCATCTATAGTTCCTCGAAGAAACAGTCTCAAAACAACCTCAATCATCAGAAATAATTCTAATGCTGCACTCCTAAATGGAACTTTTTACCGGGTTGGCTATACTATAAAACTGAGTCAAGTCTGCTTCATCAATTTAGTATCTTCGTCGTCAATCCTATTGTTGCAAAAAGGCGGAAATTCTTTTGTGTCATTGGAAAAGTTGGCTGCGGTTGTGTTTTCAATTGAAAGAGTGTTCGGGACACCCGAGTTTACTTTGTGTTTCACTCAGAATATCAAGCAAAAAGGGCAAAATGATCGTGTAGTGCAGTATCTTGAAACGCAAGGTCACTTGAATGCCACCTCATTTTCAAAATTTGAAAGGCTACTGAAACGAGTTTCATCGAAAGTTTTATTTTGCTCCAATTTAAGGGAAATTTATATACTTTGTTTAACCTGTATTTTAAAAGGAAAATCCACTGAAGCTATTCTCATTGAGACTATGGAAAGCATCAATTTCTTCCGATTGATGTGGACAGAGTTGAATACCAATTTTTACAATACTATAGGAGCAAAAGCGGATTTAGAAAACTTGTTAATGTCTTGCGGTAACTTGAACTACATTTTTACCAACATAACAACGCGAGATGCCGACATGTGGGATGCGAGATGCTTGAATCTTTACATTCGTCGCAAGTACAACCAAAGTTTATCCCTTGGATGGTTCATGGGCCTGGGCCACGTTTATTTGGCAACTTTACTGAAGTTGAACGAGTTCAACGAGTATCTTCCATTTGATGAAGATCTCATACGAATTTCAGGTCATGGATTATTGGCTAAAGGTTTCGTTTACAGAGTATTTTTGAGATCGGGTGAGCATTACACAGTGGCAGCGAGTTCACTTCTCCATATTCTAGACTTGAGGTCATGGTTATGCTCATTGCTTCTCTTCGCACTCGTCGGAGTAACCCTTCGAGTTGCAGGGATGAAGTCGTCTGCTTTCTGGCTGTTTTCTGAACTACTCGAAAAGGGAATACGGGTGAAGGCAATTGACTTGAAAATTTCACTCCCAGTAATTCTTTGGAGTTTAGGGGCCTTTGTTTTTAGGCAACTTTACTCTTCTGATATGATTTCAAATCTAACTGCATTACCGATTCCTTCATTTCCCGGAAGTCTGGAAGAGCTGGCAATTCATAATGAAATTCCTATCATAAGTCATGCGTATGACTTTTTAATGCTGAACTACAATCAAAGCATAGAAATTTCTCGGGAGTCACTGAACTTTCTAAGGACGGTTCGCGAAAAGATGTACCGTGTACGTGACCTGTTGAACCGTGCGTCTCTGATAGTAAATAACATTAGACTACGTGATATGGTTGAAACTGGAGGCAAGACACTGCAGTATTTTCAAGTTCCTCTAGATTTTTCCGTATTATTTTTATCTGACGATCTACCCATTTTTGAACTAATCTTTCGAGCATTTTCCAGTGTACGCAAAGTTCAAGACAATATATTTATCTTGGGAAAGAATTACCCGGTCACATTCCCCAGATTAAAATCGTGGACACTCCCAAACAGTTTCATGGCAGACTTTGTGCTTCGTGACATCTCAGCAGCCTATGAATCCGGAATCTATGGTCGCTTGCTGGAAGTTCGCAGAGTGAATCGCATAATTTCACGATTTAATACAAACGATGATATTCTCGATGTCGCAGAGATGAATTGCAACAAAAATCAAACTAGTGTGAATTGTGACGGAGCTGACGTTGACTTATCTTCTGAACAACGACAAAGTCAAGAAGTGCCTCGGTGGTCTTCATTCATCTTCTCTTCTGGCTCTATGAATAATAATAAGTTAGGAAGGAGCATTGGCGATGAGGAAGAGGACAAAATATCAGGTTGTAAAGCCTTTAGCGTCGATTCTTTGGCTATAGTTTGGGCCATCTACATTATCTGTGGCACCTGCTCCTCTCTGATATTTATCGGAGAGTTTTTCTTTTGGCATTTTAAAAAATGGCGAGAATCTAAAAGTAGACAATCTCGCATTAAACGGACTGTATCCAATTTTGCTTACATTGAATAAATTGTCATACATATGTAATAATATTTCATTTCCCATTTTTTGTTAAAATTGGCTTCGACAATTCTATTAAATATTACACAGGGGCAATGATGATACTTTTTATTATAACTCGGGAACGACAAATCGGCAAAATGGGAAAATGGCTTTTTGAGAAAGGAATAACGATTAGAGAAAATATTTTTTGAAAAAAAACTAGCTTCGTCGCCGTTTCTCCTTCTTTTTTATAGTCAGGGTACCAAGTTTCACGACTTGGAGGTGCCTTTTATAAAAATTGACACCTTTTGCCTTGATGAACCGAAGATGAAACTTTCAACAAGAACCGTGGACAACAAAATACATTGCAGCAAGTGCATTGGAGAAAGTGCCATTGGCCATCATTTTCCCACATTTTGGTGGGATTTCGAACATCTGCATTTGGCCTGGACTATATTCATTGTCTGCATCAGTTTATCAACCACAGTATTCCTCGTAGAATGTGCTCTGACGCACCTTTTTTCAAAATGGGCCCAAATTCGAAGAATGAATCTGGTTGAAAAAGTATAAAAATCAATTTCATATTCTGTACACGCAATAAATATAAATAAGAATACATAGTATATATGTACCTATACATGATTTGATTAACGACCGAAGTAACAAGAATTATTCATTTCGAAGGACTGTGAATTATACATTACATAAAACATTATTTGTCCGTCAGTAATAATTTATATTTAAATGCTTACGTGCAAATTGAATAACTCAAGTGAGCAAATGATTTATATAGTTTAACAGAAATGTTGCGTCAATTCAAACTAATGAATAAAAGATCATCTTTTGCAATTCGCAATTCGCTGTTCAGGATCTAATTTATTATTACTTACTAGAATGCCCGTTACGAAAACAAATTTGCAAAAAATGCTAAAAGTTAGTAGTAAAAATAAGGTCTTTTATTTCCAGCATTTTTTGTGTGTTTACCTTCAAACTAAAAACAATCAGCTAAAATAAATGTTATCTGGCAAGTGATATAATTCATGCAAGAACTTGAAGGCTTGTAAGATAAAGATCAATATTCCCCGTGATATTTACCACGTAGAGGTGGACAATGTTATTCTTTCACATGGACACTTCTATTAACGTCGCAGAAGAAGTATATTTTTCTTATTTGTGGTGTGATTTTATACATTTGGAAAAATAATTTGCAACAATTATTAAAGATTTTCAACATAAGTACTACAACTTTAATAAAACATAATGTCCAATTTTTAATTTAGTCACAAAAGTTGGATCACAAAACAACTCATGAACAGTAATAAATTTTTAAACCTATGGTGGCACAATCTCTCTCGAGCAGGAAAGACAACATACGCTCCAGTTTTTTAGCGGAGAGATATTAGTAACAATTGATATTAGGTTGAGTTATCAACTGGACCATTTGGTTAAAATGATGACACACAAAATATTGTTTGCAAAAACTACATATTGTAAGTCAATGTACATTTTTTGTTAAATCTTGCGCAATATAATCATCAACATGATAATTTGATGTAATTTTGTTACACTCATAAAGTTCTCGAAAATGTTTTGTTCAATAACAAACATTTTATTATTCAATCAATATTTGAAGAGCTTGAGCATTGTGCTAAAACTAAGTTAGATCATGATTCACAGTTCGCAACACATTATCAATTTGTGAATGTCAATTGTGACATGTGATAATGTCTAAATGTAGCTTATAAATAACGCTGCTGCACCAATACGAGTTACACAAGTAAGCACTAAACACTACCTGGCAAAGTTTCTTAATTAAAACAAAAAAAAATTGAAAATGTCAGTGGAATTTTCTCTTCTACTTGTAGGTGCCATTTTTCTCTCAGTTCCTGCAGCAAACGGGAAAACTTGGTTGAGAGCTGATGGTACTTCAGACACGTACGATTTGATAAATAGTGTTTTAGGAGGAACTGCCGTTGAGGTTCCTGACTGCGCCCACGGAAGTTATGGACCCCACATCACTCAGATAATGAACGAACCGCTCAACCGACCTGTGTTTGCCTTCCATATACATGTTTCTCCAGGAACGAAAAATCCATTTTTTTGTCTTAATGCCCACTTTTGGGTTTTTACGAGTTTTTTGGGTGTTTTTAAAAACGAATACTGAGTTTTTTGTTTTAAAACCTGGGAGAAATTTCACGAGACATACCCAGTATTTTTTAAAACTGAAATTGCCCAAAAACCACCCAAAGATGTTTAAAGCAAAACAATCATGGATTTTTCGTTCTTTGTTCAGATAACGATAGATGCAACACATTTGACCGTCAGCGGGTGGAAATTAAAACTTACGACCCATCTCCAGCCAGTTTGAAGGGTTACGAAGGGGAAACGGTTACTCTGTCATGGAATTTTCGGCTAAACTCTCAATTCCAAACCTCTACCAAATTTTGCCATATTCACCAAATCAAAGCAAAAGGAGGTGACGATGGTTCGCCAATCATTACCATTACACCTCGAACAAAGGGAGGTGTTCAACTCCTTCAGGTTCAACATACCGGGCGCACTGGTATTATTACTACCTTGAAAGAAGACAAACTGTCTAATTTTGCTGGAAAATGGGTTCATGCAAAAGAAGAGTTGACTTATGGGAAGAATGGGAAGTATTCTCTTGTTCTCACAAGGACCGACAATGGTCAGCATTTGATGACCGTCACTGAAAGTAATATTGATCTGTGGAGGGATGGAACAAATTATGTAAGGCCAAAATGGGGAATCTACAGGAGTTTAGGAGATACCAGTGCTCTGCGTGACGAACATGTTCATTTTGACAGCTTCTGTTTGGCTAAAGGAACGAGTGACAAGTGTACTTAATTTATAATAACAATTTTGATTGAAAATTCATTAAACAATTCGTAATTCATTAAATTCGTAATTTTCTCGATATTAAACTTCATCAGTCATTTTCACATTTCCACGAATTTAAGCATTAAACAAATGATGGCTGCGTCTCAAGGAGTGAATTAGCCAATGATCTGTACCCATAAAAATTCCTCTTACCATAATCACGGAACTCAATTCATACCAGTAGATTTATAATGCCGCTGCCAATGTTGCCAGTGTAGATTAGATTAAGTTTAAGATTATGACAATTGACTTTATATGAAGATTTAATGATAGCTCATACTATTCTAGCTTTGAGTTACAAATTCAGATACATAAAATTTAATAAAAAATACAATTGAAACGTACAAATTCCTTAAGGATTTAAACTCATTGAGACACCACCGAGACCATTATTAAAATTGGATTTTAGTAGGTCTTTTGACGGTTTATATTTAAAGTACTTTATTCAATTCTACAAGCACAACATAGGAAAAACATTTCTATATCTAGGAAGCATTTTTGGTTTGGGCAATCATGTCAGTAGTGCATGCATATTATACTTACGTATAGGAAAATAAAAATATAATCTTTTTTAGTTTTAATTTTGAATATTATATTGGACTTTTAAATCGATAAAAATTTATTTTTATTGCACTCCATTAAAACACTTTAAAATTGATGCGCTCGAAAAAAGATATTCTAAAGCTTTTTTTCATCGTGTTCGGTAAAATTTTACTGTATATTCAAAGTAGTTTTTAATGGACACAAATACCCAACTTTAATATACCTCAGAAATATTTACTTGAACAATTTTGCGTAATAATAAATCTTAGAAGTAAAAAGTTTCCACTACCTCTAATGCACATGTTTCTTTTACTAATGCTTGTAAGCTTTCCGATGCACAGGCATTTCAACTTCAAGAATTTTATAAATATCAATATTATCAATAAATAACAAAATATATTTACTTTCCTTTTCCTGTTTTAGAAGAGGATTCTTGACAGTTGTAGTAACTGTTACGATATTTGCATATTGTAAGTACTCTCAATATATAAAGGTAGAATAATGGCACTGTAATTTTAGAAACAATTAAATCTATGAAGAATGCATGGAAGGTCTGAAGGTATGATTGTAATAAAGAGAAGAGTGCTTTTTTCGTTGTGTTCTAAGCTTGATTCAATTTTATATTATTGAAATTATTATTAAATATTATTATTATACATATTATTAAAACCGATGACTGCTTTAAGATACATATACATCAGAAATAATACTTTCCTCGTTAAACTTACCCAGCATCAGTAAATACAATTACGAAGCATGTCAGTATAAGCAAAAATTACCCATAAAGTTGTATAATCTATCATCTGCAGAATATTCTGTAAATTGATAATTGACCAAAGGTTAATTAAGTAAATAGGACCCCGCCTCGATTGTTTTACCATTTCATCGTCTTTGAGAAGAATACTGTGGGTCACGTAGAGCTCTAAAATAATTTAAATTATATTATACAGTAATCTTCAATCAATTGTAATTTTGAATGAGACGTCTCCGGCTGAATGAATTGCCCTCATTTGCCTCTACATTTTTGGAAATATTTATAGTTCATATTCAAGAAGTTCCAGTGTTCACCGAATTGAACATGTTTTAATATAAAAATGTTTAGCTATGTGTATTGGCAGGTTTGTTATTTCTCCATTGTTTTGTCCTATCGCTTCTGTTATAAAATATTAAGAAATGAGGAAGTAAGTGAAAGTCAGAAAAGCGGAGTTGTTGATGCAAATAAGTTTTAGTTGAAATCTCCTAAATGTTTTTTGCTAATGAAGTTCCTTTCTGAGAGAGCATTGATAGTGCTTGATTCGTGAAATAAATAATAATTTAATTGTTTAGTTTCTTTCCAACCTTTTTACTCTCAATAACCATAGGTGTACCTTCTAGGATAAAGACAAATCAACAGAAAATGAAGTATTGTCAATGATATTACGTAAATGATTGAACAATGCATTTGTGTCAATTGAAGTGACAGTTTTATTCATGTGCTGTACAGTACGGTATGTGAGTGATGTATATTATATTATTATCTTAATATGGTTTTTCTTACTTCAAGAACTAGTAAATAATGTATCTCCTATTTTCCAAAACATTTTTGTCTAAGAATGATTGATAAGTAATTACAATAAGCAGGTCGATTGTGTTTTATTGGTTACGTATTGATTTAAATTATGGTTGTAAGTTTATTTTTGCTTTAATAGAATTGATTTTTGATTATTATAATTTGGTACCCTAACAATCTAATGGTGCTGTAATACTAGATTAATCGATAAAATCGAATTAAAAATCCACTGAAATACTTTAATGATAAATACTACATAGCAAGCATTGTTAGTTCGCTGAACAGTGAGCACATGTCAACTTCGTTGTGGTATTACTCATATTTATGGCTTCACAGATATATAAAGTATCCTTTTATCGAACGTTATTTTATAACGCTATATCATTCGAAAGAATATTTTATTTTATTTGATAAATAACACTTAAGTGAAAATGCTTATTTAGTGATTACCGTTTCTGTGAAATAACTAACTACTGTGAAACTACTTCTGTTAAAGTTACAAAATCGAAAATATATTAAAATACATACTTGCATAATAATCTATTATTAATAGATAATTATTTTTAAAAAAAATACTACCTAGGTATAGCCAATTCCTTACCATAAAAAAGGTAATTGTAGTTGAGTAGCCTTAAATTTAGAAATTTTAGTAAAAGTTTTAAAGCTTTACAGACTTTTATTGAGTTGAGAAATATTGGAATTAAGAGAGCCACTCTTCACCATATTTATTAAAATTTTCCCGGTATATTTTATAATGGAAACAAAAATTTTCATAGACGTGAAAGAGACAATTTTTGAGAAAGAGCCAGCCCTTAAATACAGTGGTGGAATGGCTCTGAATGCCTTCCTATAATAGGGACTGCTTGATTTCAATCTCCACTGTTTCACCCCACCCAATCCTATTTTGGTAAATTTACCAGCAACAGAACATAAAGTTTGAACGTAAAGAATGACAGCAACTGAAAATAGGGTCAGGTTGGTTTTTCGAATAACAGTTAAAAGCGGTGTTCCTGCCTTTGCAGTAACAGCTGCACAGTTTGCACAAATTGGAATTACAATCATGGCTAAAAGATGGCCCGAAATAAGATATTTTCCGTGTAAGGCATTTAAGCGTTGAATGATAAATTTAAGACAGGAAAAATTCAACAAAGCATGACGTTCAGAACGGAGACCTGCGATTGTTAAGTTTGTAAATCGGGGGCGTCCAACCTGACGGAAAGGTAACTCACTGATGACCTTAATGCAAGAATAGAGCAAGATTCCATATCTTCCAATAGCTTCTGCTAAAATGACAGTGCTATGTAAAAAAATGTAGTATTGCAGAATGACCAGGACAGGAAACCATTTTCGGGACAAATTGTGCACGTACATCATTGATGTTAAATAGCAAACAAACTGTGGCAGTAACGCAGACATCATAGTAGCAACAGTTCCCAGTACAGGAAACATTCCTACAAAACATAATAACTTTCTTGCGTGTTTTTCTTCCAGAGGCAGGCAAGGGCTCCTTAAATAGGTATCTCGAAACCAATGAAAGTAAAGGCTGCTCGTATTCCAAAATCTCAATGAATCTTTCCCTAGAAAGACATTTTGTAGGATGATGATATCCGTCAGTAGGAAAACTGTTAGTGCGAGAGAAAGTAAACTCGTCATCATTCCCTTGTTCCAAGCTATTAATTCAACTGCGGTGAAATACTGGGAAATTAGAAACGCCGTGTATCCAATTATGATACTATTGTTCAGGTAAACCAGATAAAGGCGAAATCCTTGGTGTAGTTTGAGCTTACTAGTTCTCGAATTATAGAAATGAGGTACGCTATGGAGGATTTCCCCAACACGAAGAATTTTAACGTAGGCCATTAGAATTTTTAGTGGCAACATTTTTTTATTTTTACGTATTTAAAATTTTGGTGAAAATTTATCATTACAATTGTTGAAAGTTCTCTTGAATTCCAACTAACAAATAAAAAGTTAAGCTATCGCAATTCGCTTCGTAGACGCCCTCTTCTTTCATTTTGAAATCAGGTTATTTACCAGTTATGCAACAAATCCATTTCAACTTTCAATTCCTTGTTTATTAATAAAAACTTTACTGGTATGGATATTTGTTTTTCTTAATTTATTCATGAAATATTGGAATCAATTTCAATAATTTAGTTTGACAAAAATATAACCTTTAAAACAGCCTTAACATCTAACCTTTAATAACATTTAATAACTTTGAATGTGACTTTTGTCATAAAAATGATTGAGACATTTCTACAGGAAAATTCATAGGCTTTCATATCAAACTAATCCGTTCATGTAAATTAAGCTTTACTCTATGATCGACAATATAATAAAACATTTAGAGATTTTTTTGTAGATTTGTTCCAATTTCCAATTTAATTAGTCTGCTTCTTTACAGTCTTATTTTTGCTTCACCCGAGGAGTATAAGCAAAATACAAAATAAATGACAACTTTTTTATTTAAATAGTTTGAGAACACAAAAGCTTTACTGATTGATTGTAAAGGTCATTTTTACATAACAAACTTTTTCTTACATTTTACAATATTTCTGGACGTTATACAAACAATAAATTGTTTTATAGTTTACATATTAAATTCCAGCAATTAGACTTTAATTAGTTTCTCGCAATTTTCGTATTTCTATTGAAATTAGTGTGCCTTTCTAGATCTACTCATATGTACAACAATGTTAGCAAAATCGACACAATGAGTCGTAAATGAAAATTATTTTCACAACAAAGAATTGGAGAGGCAAGTTGATTAAAGAGTTTACATTAGCTTACAGGAAGGCGGAGAGTGTAATTATCCAATGTCAAGGATTTAATAAAAGTTAATGCGCAATTAGTGAATGGTTTGCTCTGCCGGTGCCGACACAGTCGCCGTTGTCACGAGTGTTGCTTATTAGACTTCTTCGATGTTGTCGATTACGGTGCATTACATCAAATATAATAAAAATAATGCACATGAAAAATAGAGTTAAAAAAACGTAGAGGATTTCGGAGATTTGCCGATAGACACCTTGGCCAATTGAGTCTTGAGTGAGGATGAGAAATATTCCTACGAGAACTATGGATGCCTTAAACACCAACCAAAGTTTCACTTTCTCAATATCGCTCTGCAAAATTAAATTTTGTATCTTGTTAAATGAATTGAGGAATATCGTGTAGATTATTTAAAAATAATTTATTAAAGTAGATTCATTAATGACCTTCCGGATTCCATGTATCAGCAAGAAGTTAAAAACTATTTGATTGATGCATAAAATTATAAATAGGACCAGTGGCCAAACTTCGGCTTCAACTAATGAAAAATTAAAAGTAATGTAAATCAAACGAAAACATGAGAATTAGAATTATATTACAAATAATTGGTAATAAACTGTTACTGGCCGCAATAAGCTCTTCATCTTTGAGCTCATCCAGGTGACTAACTCGGTTGGTAGAATACTTGCGATAAATTTCCTTTACAATTGCTTCCGTCACTGGAATTTGGCACTTTATACTGTAGCAGGCACGGTACAGTAGCACGGCAAACGAGAAGAATACTCCGCCTAAATTAATTGTCTACATATACAAAAAAGTAAACACCGTCATGTAAAAATGAAATAAAAAACTGTGTGCAATTTTTCTTTTATTTACCACATCAGCGAGAGCTATGCAAAAGCCAACAACTTGAATTGTAATACAGCACTTCATTGTAGAGCATACAATGGAATGAAACACGATTTACTTTCTCTTGGCAATCTGCAAAAGCAAACTTATTCCGTTTTAAATCAACTGAAGCAATTTAACTTAAAGTTTCAGTTAATAAACGTTTAGCACTTCCATTTTAGCTTTTAATAAAAGAATGGTTGATTTTTACTGTCAACTTGAAAGCAGTCCATGGTCTCTGTGAAAAATGGATTTTAGGATAATTAAGCTTTATATCGATTAAGCCAAAGTAAACCTATTTTTATTGTGTTCTTTTCTCTATTTTGTATTGGAGTAGTTTGGCCTGCCTCGGTTTTGCTACTGTCATTACTAGGGTGGCATTCATGATGAGGTTGACGAAGGGTATAATTTCTCTCATTTCCTTGTTTGCCAGATAGTGCCATCATTATCAACATTACAACGGATAGCTGGACACATTACCTGCTAGTTTGAATGTTCTCCGTTTCTGTTATAAACCAACCTGTGCCGAACACAATGTTAGATAGCTCAAAATGATAATAATCACCCAATCATCAATAACTGTTAAATGCGAATGCCCTGGTCGAGTCTCTGTATGCATATTATAGTTTGAACCGTTTCTTTTCCATGCATATATTTAATGAAAGTAGAAGATTTTTAGTGTTCAGTTGAGTGCAGCTTTCATTGGTTTTAGTATGGTTCTGGGGTTCGATGCCAGAAAATATTGAGTAAATACAAAATGTCACACCGAGACAGGAAGGCACAGACATATTAAATGAGAGCACAAGCGAATAAAAACAAAGAGACGGGAGCAATTAACACAATGGAGTTAAAGAATTCAGAGGAATGATGAAATACTTATGCAGCGAAAAGGGCAGGACTCACGTAATCCCAAAGGGTGTATTCCATGTGTGTTATTCATTTTTCATTTCCCATTCGGGATACTTTCGTAGCAACAGCTGCCTTTCTACCTTTCCAATGAAATGTAATGCCAAATGCAATGTTGTTGAATTAGTGAAAGTTTTTGAGCAAACGGTCTACAGAAAACGAAAGAAAAATATGAATTGTTAAAAGCATCATGAAATGCTACACGTCAATCATTCTGGTCGCAACTAGAACATCCGATTGTGGAAACACGGTGAATTCACTTATTGGGTTTCATGCTGATTGGAGATATATGCTCACTTCAGTTCACCTATTGCAGGATTTAATTTTAAAAACTATTGGTAAACGGGGTACATTATGACAACGCAAACGATGTCGATTACTATTAAAAGCGCAGTTGCAAATTTGATTGTTGTGTTTTCTAAGAAGTTTTCTAACCATATTTATTTCAGGCTTTTAACTTCTCTTCTGATTTGTCTGTGGCAAAAATGAATGTTTAATTTCGTAGGATTGTTTTAATTTGAGCAAAAGTTGGATATTTGGCTGCTTCGAAGAGCTGCAGTCCATAAAGAAGGAGACCCAGGTTTATTTCTTCTATTCAACTTTTGGATGATTTTCTTTTTTTCCCCACAATCATCCCGTCAACCACTTTCCATTTGTGTACCGACATCGGCTTCCCCTGTCATATAAAAATATTATTGCGATTTAATATTCAGGGCTAATAGGCACAAAGTACAATAATATTTTTATACTCGATCACTTGCAAAATATTCTGTCTTACATGTGCGGTAGCAATTAGGAAGAGGAGGATTATAACAGCAATCCCAGTCTTAATGATTACCGCGGTCTTCATTTTTCCTTTTTAAATAGTATGACGTAGATCTTATTGTAGTAGTTATCTTTAACGTGGCCACTGATAGTGTGTGATGGAAGTGACGCAAATCGAGCTTATATACAACGAGAACCCCGAGCAGTTTCAATGAATAATCAGCGGTACTCCAGAGGCATTTACGACGGTTACTGTTTTATCAAAGCGGTTTGTTTAAAGAGAAAACAAAATGAGAACATAACTAAAAATTTTATGCGTCGCGTTTTAATATTTGTATTTTTTTCTTTTGTTTGAGTAGAACATTTAATATGAAAAGAGATGATAGAAAACATTATTAAACTTCTTCGTGCCGGATCACCAGAGGTGACACCGAATGGCACTTGCTGTTAGAAACTTTTCAATTCAATAAAAAAAGTGTTCATTTAAAGATAAAATAACATCGTTAGGCATAGCGCTGATTTCGGCACTTTATAACATGAATAAATCATGCAGGTACCATTTCATCATGAGTCACTAAAACAAATATGTAATAAAATCGAGAATTTAAGTTCAAATGTTCTTTACAAACTTAGGTTTACTGCTTTGTATGCTCTTTTATAGGCTCTTATCGCTCCTTATTGACAAGTGGTGATCGTGCTGGCATTCCAAAAATCAAGCAGCAATTTTACAAATGTTGATTCTGAATATTTCTTTTACAATTAAAATAATTGTCGGGTCGGGAGAATCGTAATTTTAACGTAAATAAGTACATGTACAAAATTCTTTACCAAAGAAAATGAAAATGAAAATATTCCATGTATTTTTAACCATTTTTATCTAAATAGAGAATAGGAACAACTATTTTAAAAGCACTAAATAAATTGATCAAACAACTTTTACTAAAGGTAAATAAGTTCATTCATTCTGCGAGTTAGATATATTTAAAAAATGTCACAAAAATAAAAATAAAGGTATGAATTTTTAATTTTGAGTTTTTAAGAAACCAAACTGCGGTTTTAGAATATCTTGAAACTACTTACCTTGAGATTCTCTAAAAACTTCTATATGTATATGTATGTCTTCATGACTTATTTAACATGAATTATTGTAATAAGATAATACAATAAAGAGCAGAACAATCCGTAATTTTTTCTACAAAACTCAAAAATGTTAAGAAAATTTAATTGGCTGAAACAACTGTGAAAATCTTATTTAGATGTTGATACGGTGGTTTTCTTATATTAAGAAAAACAGTTTGGAGACAACTTTAAAAAATTTCTATCTGTTTTATACTATCTAATTCAAAATACCATTACTTTTAAAGCAAGTTCTTATAAGAATAATATTTTACTGCTTTTGAAGTGTGCCTTATGCTTGTAAGCGGATCCCAATTCTGTTCGAGTTGATCTGCATCACGAAACTACCAAGAAAGCTGAGAATCCGGTTTTGTATTTTTTTTGAAATAATGCATATCGCACTCCATTCATAAAATCTCCTTATCACGCAAAGTCCGTCTGGATGAATGAATCTGTCCCAGACCTGTGTAAAATCCTTCTTACACCAGAAAACTCGTGTGTCAGTCGGATTCCTCCTGTCAGCACTTGACTTGAGACATTTAAAAGCTGCTGTAATAACATGATACATAAAAAGTAGTAGGAAGAAGTCATCCAAACAAAATCCTATTCTGTGTGGTCCACTACTTGCATCTCCAGGTTTGACGATTATATTTACAGTCGACAGTGTTACAAAATTACTACCTTTTGTTATTTTTAAAGCAAAAACAACGGCCGAAACCCATTTCATACGACAACTTCTGGAGTCAGTATTGCACATACTAAAGCTGTATAAAAGAATCGATGATAGAAAACAGTGGCACTTATGTTTATCTGGAAGAATTTTGTCCCCTATTTGCTTTTACTCGTATGAAGGGTACGCAGAGTACAAATAATAAAGATGGGATGACTATGATTATGTCAATTATCTTTAATGAAAGCATAAAATAATGGCTTGCCTTTATAGCTTTATAGGAAGGAGCTGGGCATTTTTGAAGAACCCACCCAAAAAGATGTAATAAGGAAGCCAATAAAAATTCAATTTGTTCTTTCCTGTCTAGAAGAGTTTCTCCAACTTTTCAAGACGAGGGGACATGATAGCGACACGCAGCTAGTCTGCACACAATAAGTCACTTTTTTGTCTCCCCCTTTTCTCCAACAATCGATTTGGTTTAGCTTCATTGATTCCCGTTGTCTTTTTCCTGTCGGTAGATTAAGGTTTCTGAGTTGATTAGTAGCTTTGGTTCAGGTTTTCTGTTTCATCACTTCAATAATTTATTTTGAAGGCATTTTTTTCTCGTTTTATAACTTACACAAATTTCCTCATTCTGCTGGAGTAAATTTATACCTCAATGAACAAGCCTTTGGTTACCCTTTTCTACCCTAATATGATTTGATTATCCAATTGATTCATTCCTAGACTGTTTTCTTCAAGAAGTTTCATTAAATTGAACATTCGGTTTGTTTCATTTCGGAATAATAAGTTTTAACTGAAGATAATTAGAACATGTTTAGTGAAGGTGAAATAATCAAAGGGACAAAGAAAAAATGTAGATTGTATCAAGAACGTGAACGTGATACTAAATCGCAAAGGAAGCTCTGAAAAGGTATTAGTGTAGAATATACAAGTCTTCTAATAAATTATTTTTCAAAACTTTCTCGGATGTCAACAACTTCAGAACAACAATGAAAATAACAAAATAAAATAAAACGAAAGAAAAACACGAGCGGATTTATATTGTTTTCTTACAATGCATGCGGTGCGGTGAAATAAACTTTTGGTTAACAAAAATTAAGGATTTTTTATGTTTATTTATAGATTTTTTGTTTTGAACAGAGTAGCCCCTAGGCAGGCAAGATTCTTGTAGTTGTTTTTCTCTTGCCTCGGGACAAAATTTTACTTTCAACACCAAGTTTGATGTTTTAAACCCGAATTGTAAAAACATTTCCTTTGTTTAGTTAAATAATTATAAGGGAATTTAGTAGATTATTTTATTGATTGTGACTGTCAATACTGATTTTTATTGTATTGTACATATTGAAAATCCACCCCAATCTCTTAAACTAGAATCGAGTTACTCGATCCTAACGTACATATATGCTTAAGTTTTATTTACACACTGCATGTTTAATTCAAATTTATTTTTGTGTCTCTGTATGCCTTTTCCAGTCGAGAACAGAACATTTGGTCTGTCGCTTGTCTCAACTCTTGATAGTACGTCTTTCAACAAACAAATTTGCAACCGATTTCTGTGTCACTTGCCACTGTATCAATATGTATCAATATTACATCAGGGGTCTTAAACCGAAGAGAATAATCGCATTTTTCAGCAAAACAATGCCAGTTTCCATAAGAGAGCCAGCACCAAACACAATTTTTAAAGGAAATAACGCCGATTTATTGGATAAATGTCCGGCCAAGTTACTAAATTTGAAGTTTTGTGTAGTATATTAGCCCGGCGAGTGTATAAACACGGGAGACAATTTATTTTCTAAACGAAACTGCTAAAAATTATTCTCAATGCATGAGACAAGTTTTCTTTAGCGATTTCTCAATTTTTGAAACGCACAATGAGTATGAGAATATTTGTTGTGATTTTAGAAAGAAGGGGCTACATTCACTACCAACTGATTCGGTAAAATATTCTTTTTAATTAAAATTAATCAAAAATATATTTTATTAGATACTTTTTGATCACCATTATTAGGTATTTTTGATCACCCAAATTTGGCATGTTTTACAAATATGCGTGTAAAATTTTTATGCATGCATCGTTTGCTCTGATTTTTTGCAGGTAAGATCACTATAAAGCAAGTAATATTTCTGCCAAATGACAGCACGATTGGAGAACAATTGTGAAAAATATACGCAAATGTCAAAATATTAGATACTTT
>VYYJ01001730.1:0-27677 GCA_021029165.1 Cyphoderus albinus
CGGTTGCTTCTTGTGGTCGCTCCATGCTTGATTCCACAATTTGGTGCAACTTTTTTCTGAGATCGGATTCAGGTTTAAATGCCGTCACATTATTCACCAACGCTTTGTTCAGCAGGTTTATGTCATTTGTGAGAAAAACCTAAGGAAAAAGAAATTTATTTGAAAATTTGTTAAAGGAATTTCAAAGATTCTCAAATGCTTCACTCACAGTTGTTAAATATTGCGGTTGCGCAGTGTATTGTAAGGCACAGTTCAGAATCGAGTCGTCCGCCATGATTTCAGTAAAATCACATCCACCAATTAACGCTTCAGTAGCTTTCTGACCTTTGACATGGGGATTTTTGGAGGATAACAAACCATGGATGAATTTCGCAGCATGTCGAAACGCCGCCTTACTGTGGTGAATGTTGTAATCAATTTCCTGTAAAACCATCCACGGGATTATAACGAGTAATTTGATGCTGGGAAACGCTGCAAATTCCATGTCCAATATCTCCCGGATTAAGTTCCGGCTTTCTGCCCAATTACAAAAATGTTCTCAGCAAATTACAAGAAAAGAGAATTTAATTAGATTTTTAAAAAAAGTTTACCTGCTCCCACCCAAACATTTGTGTCAGGAATGATAATCAAGTTTCTTTTTGTCTGGAGCACAGCATCCACCTCCATTTCATCTTGGAAGACTTGACGCTCTTTCCCGGTGGGGGTGTCATCACTCGAGCTGCTGACCAATTGACAAATTGCTGGCACCTGTGAAGGCGTGGAATGTGGAAAAGAGAAATAAAAGTAAAACTAGTAAAAGTAAATGAGTTTGAAAAAGTTGGAAAATTTAGCGTGCGATTTGGTTTTACCAGATTCTCGATCTCCATTGCTTCAATTTCGTCTGTCCCTGCATAATTGTGAGCAGTAGTTGTTTGTGTGCGATTCGCCTCCAATTTTCCTGAGGGGGAAATTGCAGCTGGAGGAGTCTTCTGAAATGAACTTGGCAGCAATGGCTTTGTTAGAGATGGCGATGAAAATGGAACGGTATCTTCCGCTAATGACTCTGGTCCTGGTGTGGTTGTCGCACTTGGCGACGAGGTTAACTGGACAACTTTAGGAACAGGAACATGTTTTTGGATTTGAGCAAGTTCCTGTTGCGCTGTAGCAAACTAGCGATTTCTCCACTGGGCTTTTCGAACTTGTGCGTAGACTGGTACTAGTGGCAAAAGCGGACGGTGCTGATGCTGGAAGGGTTTTATTTACGACCTCCACGTCATCCTCTGCTTCTGTCTTCCGCTTTTTACCCGTGCTCTTTCTCAATTCATACTGACTTTGATTGGACACAGTTTGTGTGACTGAAGTAACTGTTCCATTCTGTGCCTGTGGCTTTCTCGGTGGCGTTGAGCTCTTTTGTGTACCACTTTTCTCCAGAACCTTTTTGGGCGTCACAGTCACATTACTATTTTCCGGTTTGCTCGGTTTCTTCGGAATTTTGAAAGATCCACCTGGTGCTTTCATCGATTCAAAAATGCCTGAAAAGGGATTTTGAACTCCTGGAAGCATTTTAGTGGGAGATGGCGATGAAGATGATGACTTCCTCTTTCCTACTCGAGTCATTTTGTCTCCTTGTTGAGCGGTCGTCGACGATTTCGATTTCAACCTGAGTGGTTCTATTAACCTGGATTTTAATTTTGACTGCTCTTGCTCTTCTTTATCTTTCTCTTTATTTCCTCTTCTTCTTCTTGCACGTTTTATAGTTCGTTTCCCTTCCTCCTTATCATCAGGGCCTTTTTTCGAGATCTCAACGGCAGCGGCTGTGGTGCCACGACTTGGTCTTCTTGACGCGGAGCCAGCATTATCAGCACTGGCAGACTTGTGCTTTTTCGACTGTTGTTGTGCGCTGTTCATTTTATTTTTATGGACTTGATTCTAAAATGGATTGTCAAGTTAAGTTAAAAGTTAAAGGCAAACAATTGCTCATTATTCAAGTTATACAACACCCCACCATTATTCCTGATTTCAAATGTCTCTATTTAAAGCTGACGTGTGTTCAGCAAGGTCAGAGACAGAATTCGTGGAAACTCGTCACTCGCCTCATCCGTTTATTGTTCGTTTCTTGTAGTAAGTAGGTATCTAGAAAGGCGAGAGGCAGTTACTATTAAAACTGAACTCAATTAAAATCACAAGTTAAAGCTAAATATAGAACATAGTTGTATTATCAATATAAATATAGCTGTGTATGGACAGGGTTGAATTCGGACTCTTTTGTAATAAACAATTAAATCAAATTACATTACTTAATTGTTCACTAAATTCACTCCATAATGATTGCTGTTTAATGTACATGTAAACTTTACATTGTAAAGTGCACTTAAGACTTAAATCTCGAGTAGCTCGGGCTCGAGTGAGTGTGGCCACATGCTCGCACAAAACAGAAACATCTGATGTCTGACAACTGACGACTGTGACGTTCGAGTCGAGCAGATTGAAGCAGCCCCTGAGTCATAGAGAGAAGCGACCGCTCCCGCGACTCACACACTTTCATTTCACTTGCGTTTGTTTGTGTCCGTTTGCGAAATTCCACCTGCGACAAAGCGAAAGAGAATCAAGCGACTCAAGCGACTGTCACATTCTGCCACCGCCACCACAATTCCCATTTCACTCAACTCGACTTACTCGACTCCCATTTCATTCATATTTTTTCCATTTTACTACTTACAAATACACGTAATTAAATTATATTATTAAACATCCCATCATTCCAATTGATTCCAAATTACAACGGTTTTTAACGGTAACGGTCAAACGGTGTATCTGTTTTGAGCAAAGTCGACCATTCTAATGTAGTAACATTTAATACTTTAATAGTGATAGTGATAAATTCAATTCATTCATTAAGAGACAACAAAGAATATTTTTTAGTGTCTGAAGGTTTTTAAATATTTTTGTTTTTTAATTTTAATCTGCTTTTTTCACTAATGAATCAATTCTAAATTCTAATAGAGCGAAATTGCGAAATTAAATAGGTGATTAGAGCTTAACACGCACTAAGTATTTTAGAGTGAGCACCTGACTGAACTGATTAAAATGCATTATTAGCTAAAACGCCGAGTTGTAGCGCATTAAAAAGAGTGAATAAAAGTTAAAGCGATTTTTGTATAAAATTGACGTTTTTCAAACATTTAAGAATGAGATGAATTATTTTTTTGTAAAACAGTTGAATTGCTCCCCATTTCAATGATTGTGAGGAACGATTAACGAGTAGCTAGTTAAAGTTAGTTAAACTTGATGGCGGAACCAGCAATGTATTCCTTAGTCTTATCAATCTTTAAAGGTAAGTGAATTGATTGAATTGAAGCATTTGATGTGGCATTAAAACATTTAAGTATTTAAAGTTTTATTTTTTATTCATTTTAGGTGAAAATTTTGTGGTAAAGGGAGGGAGCAGCAAGGCATTTCTGCGTGCAAGATGCGGCGACCTGCAACCTGACCTCTGTATGGAAACCGGATCTACAAAGTTAACAGGAGGAAATCCGGAGCCTGAATTTAATTCGCAGCTGGCTTGGTCGCTCACCAGAAAGCAACTGAAGGAGTGAGTTGAGATTATGGATTTGTAGAAAATGAAATTGAACAACGATTACGATTCGTCATAATGATCATTAACTAAATATCACTGAATTAAATCGTAACTTTCACTTTAACACTTCTCGTTTCTCATTCATTTTTTAGTTTACGTTCGAACCGGAGCACAATCAAGGTTTCCTGTATCGTCGCCGATGAGAAGACGAACCATGAAAACGAAGTTGGTTACGTCGTCCTGCACGTGAAGGATGCGACAGGTTCTACTGCAGGGGAAGTTGATCCAACGAAGGCGGTACGTATTTTAATTAATTAATTTTATTAAACATGTAAAAAATTACTTTGTCTATCGTGCTGATCGCTTCATCGTCTATTTACTTACAGTTGACTTACCCGCTCCTCGGGACCAGAGAGCATTGGAGAACATTCCAGCCCAAATTGCAAATGATTCTCCAGTTGGAAGACATAGGCTGTCGTGAGAAAGGTGGTCACATTGAAAGTTTGAAATCGGGAACACAGAGAAAATTGGTGATGGGGGGAGTTGGAGATCCTTTGGTATTTCATTTGGACGCGGATCCGCCCACCACTGATTGCCCTATAAAGAACGCGGCGAAATTATCAGAAACGAAAGTTCTCAAGCCGAAAATCACGGACACTTTTCGATGGTCAGTGAACGAAGAAGAAGGTCATTTCCTTCTGGGCACAGAAAGCGAATCCGACGACCTTTACGTGTTCAATACAACCATCGTATCAGCCAGCTACCTTCATTGCTTGTGGGATGGGAAAAGTGCTCGAAGTAAAGTGGGAGGGAAAGAGGACGAAAATTACTTTTGGCAAATCAAGTACGTAGCCTATGGATGCGAAATTGCTTCCGAACCATTTCTCCTCACTGACAATGAAGATGATGCCAGTCGACGCACCTTCGTTGGCGACAAGGCGACGGCACGGATAAGAGCAGACGGTGCACACTTTTTTAAGTATTTGGAAGAAACTACGGTTGAGTTTCAAATCATTAGATATCAGCTGGACGCGAATAAAGAATTAGGCAGTGCAGAAATCATGGGACTCTGTTACGCCTCTCTGCAAGAACTTACGTGTCCGGAAACGTCGGAGCATAGGGTGCTCATGGACGTTGTTACAGAATGGGGAACCCCTAGAGTCATTTCAGCGACCGAGAAGCCGGAAGTGAGAGTGATATTCACGCTGGCGGCCGTAGTCAATTACTTTGCTCTGCTTAATCAGAAATTCAGCGGTGCAGCAGGCAGAAATAATTTGCAAGCAGCTGCTAACCCGGTTAATCCCCCAAAGAACCAGCAGCAGAGTGCCTTGAGCTCTAAGAATATAAAAAAGGAAGATGAAAGAAAATTTCCACAGCAAAAGACCATCACTCCAGAAGGGAAAGTGAGGAAGTCTGAAAAACCTTTGGCTGCAATTCCCGAAGACGTTCCAGACGCAGCTGTGACTGGGACGGACGATGAGATGAATGCTGGTGCTTTGAACAGTGACAACTCATCTGTTCGCAGACTGCTCCAGTTTGAAGAGGAAAATTCGTCTCATCCGACCTCTTCCAAATCACACTCAGCAGCACAAAAAGAAGGGCGAAGCAGCAACAGCAACAAAGGGAATTCGAACACGTCCTCACTTAACTTTGACTCTGATGAGTCGGACTTGGACTTGAATAGTAACAGGGAGAATCTCGCGAAAATTCTGCCAGAGCCGGGCGAATACAAAGTGACAATCGAGCTAAGTCGATTCTGGCTCAAGTCGAGAAGCTTAATTGAAGATAGATTTCTTGTCGGTTACGTTCATCCACCCTTGGGAATATTGGGCGATCCTATAGAAAGCCTGGGGGAACCGATGTGTACCGAGTATAGTTGCCCCAAGCAAGGTTTCAGGATTCTCGATGGAACCTACACCAAAATCATCTCGATCACAGAATTCTCGGAAAGGCTCCTCAATGAACCCTTGACAGTGGAATTTTCCCGGATGAACTCGGTAGGTGAGCGAAGCGGTGGTTTCGCCTCTGCAATGATTCCTTTCGGCCGGGTATTTTCAGAAAAAGTGAGTCAAGAATTGTTTCTTTCTTTGTTTAATTAAAATATTAATTATACAATGCACTTTCTTGATATAAAACGTTATTTTGTCATCTTTGGTAATATTTAAATTTGTAACTTGTCTTTTAGAGCCAGAGGAATGACCAAACTTGGATTTTTCAGTATTCAGTAGACATTCTGAAGCACATCACCAATATCAAGATTGGAGAGCTCTTCTTCAAAGTTCAATTATGCCGAGAAACGGACCTTCCTCTTCTTGGAATATTACCAATTGAGAAAAACAGAAGATCAAGATCGGGTCAGTCGGGTGCGTTTCTTCCTACCAGAAGTCCGAAAGATGAGAAATCCAAGATGATGAAGGAGAACGAAAATAGATGTAAGACAATGATGACATGATTTTAATTGTTCAGTTATTTTTTTCAACTAATTCATAATTTTCAAAACTTTAGCTTATGAAATTTGAGTTTTTGAAGACTTTCATTTAATTTGTATTGCAATTGCAGATAGTTATGGTAGTGGGAGAAATGATAAAGTCATGGACAATTTAAAGGAGGTCCGGAAGGAACAAGAAGAAATGTACAAGAAACAGGTAAGTTCTTTCACATCAATTTTTTAAATTTTGCGATGAGGTTTAATGTAAATTATTATTTTTTAATCTACAGACAAATGAAAAAGTGACAGCTTACCTGAAGATCCTCTCGGCGGAAGCAACGCAACGGGATGCAGAAAGAGAAAGCACAATGGTGAAGAAAATGAAGGAGCTAGAGAAAAAAGAGAAAGAGTTAAAAAGCCAGTTGCAAAAACTGGAAGAGAGAGAAGAGAGGCTGCGTCAGGAAGAGTTTGAGGTACTAATTTCTACTGCTTAATTATTTCAAATGTTAAAAGTGATTTTTTTTGTAATTATAAGTGAATATTGAATGCAAAATTTAACTGCCTTTTTTAGATCAAAGATAACGCACGGCAGCTGGTTTTGGACCAGGAGAGTGTTCAGCAACACGCAAATCTCTCCCAACGTAGGTTGGAGGAGCAACATCACATTGAGGTAAAAAGTTCCTTCCCGACTGACGAAAGCAGAGATTAAGTTAATTAGTTAATTTTGTTCAATATGAAGTTTAATGGTGGTAATTTGCATTTTCCAAGGTGGAGAGTTTGAACCGCCGTGTTCTGGACTACAAAGGGGAGGTAGAGAAATGGAAATCGAAAGTTCTGGTTCTGGAAAAGAAGATGGAAGCAAAGGAGGCGGAAATTGACGGTTTCTTGGCTCTGAAGAGGGAAAAGCCGGATTCTAAGCTGAAAGAGCGTGTCTCACTTTTGGAGCAGGAGGTGACGCTGAACATTGCAATGAACTTTTAGTTAGCTTTTAAGATCACGTATTATGTAGTATTTCCACTGTTAACAGAATAAAAGCCTAAAAACGCATTTAAGAGAGGCGATAACGAGGAAGGAACAATACAAAAAGCAGTCCATCGCTCTTTGCCAGAAGCTGTCTCGAATGCAGGAAGAGCGTGATCACGAGCTTAAGGATCAGAATGAAAACCTGAGACTACAAATCTTGGCATCGAAAGAGCACAAAGACCTGAAAAAAGAGAGGAAGGCGGTCCAGGATTTGTCACACACTTTGAAGGCTCTCAAGAAGGAAAACGTTTGTCGCAAAGCAAACTTTGGCGAAGGCGACAGAATAGACAAGGCTTTCGATGACCATTTTGATAATGTTCAGAAAGAAATCAAAAGACTTGCGGAAGAGCGCACGAAGCTGCTTGGAACAGGTGCTTACACTTGCTACGACAAGGTAATCAAAGAGCTGGAGACTAAAATGAAAAATCTTACGTATCGTCTAACCTCAGTACCCCCTCGTAGAAAATATCCGTACGAAAGAGCGGAAATTGACAACCACTACAGTTAACTATCCACTGTTAAATGCTACTGTGCTACAACGACGATCTCAACTTCTATTGTATTTACATAAAGTTGCTTTGCCCACTTTTATATTCCCTTCCTAACCTAACTCTAGCTCAATCCGAAAATTGTGCCAGAACCAGATGCATTACAATTTACTATAACCACATTGAAGATTTTTGTAAACATGCCAAAATCAAGCTTAAAGTAATTTTAACAAAGACATTGTGACTAGTGTACTTTTTATATTGAAACTCCTTAACGAGGAGTCCTGAACAGTGTAAATTAATTTAATACGCAGACAGAAAAGAAAAACAAGAATAAATATTGACAAAATTGTATTTAATGGTTGTATTTATGTCGAAGAAATATTTGAATGCAATCTGCAGTAGTCTGCGTAAAAATAAGCCATTGGAATCATAATCATAATTTAACAGATCGAAAGGCCGAACAATCAAGATTTTGATGTGGCAATTTATTTATCTGAGAGCAATTCTTCACCGTACAACCTCACTGAGTACACAAATTCTCCAACAACTCGCTCCAAGTAGTGCACTGGTTTACGGAGTGGCCAAGGCCCTTCAAGAAATCCAAGGTGACCCCCACGCATCGTCACTATCATGGCAAGGTTGGAGCCGGGCGCCTCGGCTTGATTCAGTGGTAAACCTTGGGAGGGAAGAGAAAAGAAGTTTAATAAAGCAAATGTTTTTTGAAGAAATTAATTTTTAAGTTAACGAGAGTTACATTCAATGGGTTGCATGGGGTCATCGGCGGCACTGAATCCAAACACCGGAATCGTGAATTTGTCAATGTTCCCGACAATGTCTGAAGCTTTGTAGTATTCGAGCGCGGAGCGGAAGCCAAATTGTGGAGCGGTGAAATTCGAGTCAAATTCTCTCAAGTTGGTGCTCTTGGAAATTTTGTTGAAGTCCCAGCAGTCCCTCACCTCCAGTACCTGCCGATGCTTAGTGGTGACCAATTTGAGATTCTGAGTGACGCCGTAGTTAATAATGTAGTGGTTGACGAAAGGCTTCTCTAGATTGGCGACGCCATTCACTGTGTCCCAGCAAATGGAAGCTGCCATTGCACAGATGAAGGTGTCCCTTGCTTCCACTGGATTCTTTATTAGGTACTGGCAGAAGATCATACTGGAAAAGATAACGACAATTAAGTGTTGTGTGACGTGAAGCAGTTGTAAATGCAATTAAATTTGCTTGCTTGCACCAGTTGCACCACTCACCCTCCCATGGATGTTCCAACGGCGATCATGCGTTCTCCCGGAAACTTCTTTCTCAAGTATGCCACCACCTCTGTGACGTCGTCACAGTTCGAAGCAGAGTAGAGTCGAGGTGTCTGGAAAATTGTGTAGTTAGTTAAGCGACTGATTGTAGGAGGAAAGGAAAAGTTGTCAATTGGTAAATGAGCAAGCGACAAACTCACCTTAAGTGGAACATGTCCAAGACCACGGTGATTTAAGACTATGGCGGTAGCACCAGCTTTTACAATACTCAACGCCAGCGTTTTGATGTACGATGTCTGAGAGGAGCTGGTGAGACCCGGAAGTACGAAGACTTTCAGTGGAGGTCTAATATTTCGCAGAGAAGAAAGCAACAAAATTACTCCAATGAAAGCGATTATTGTGAAAGCATTAAGTATTTTTTGTGACAAAAGCAAACGGCTGAGCTAGTGTAATTAACGGCTAATTAATATAAGTAATTTCCAAACCTACCCTTTCACATTCGCTTCTTCCGGTTCCATGAAGTCAATGCCGACCTCTCCACTACACAAAAGCACAAGGAAATCACATTATTTATTTAAAGCAAAAACTGCGGTTAAATATTGATTTTAGCTTACCCATCCGACAGTGGAATAATTTCGCGTCGATAAGGCAGCTTGAAAGTGGGCGGAAGTCGTAGTTGAAGGCCCATCACAGACTGGACTCTTCCCTCCCAGAAATAAATGGAGGGGTAGTACTTGTCGCCCAACGACTTCATGTGGTCCTGGAGAAACTTTCTCATCCTACTGTTGCTAGTGTGGATTCGAGGTTTCTGTCAGTCAGCACAGTAGAAAAGCATTGGAATTTAAATGCTCACATTAAAATTACATTTATATTTAGTCACTAAACAAACTGACCTGTGACACAGAGAAGACGTAGTACATTGCAAACATTGCCACAGCCGAGGCTGCTGTCGCCGGGACAAGCAGGTCCGATTCCAAATAATCCATTACAATTAAACACGAATGAGATAATTAAATAAATTAAATAAATAGTTAAATAATAACAACAAACTAAAGACAAAACGGCGGTTTGTCAAGACTGGATGTACATAATATAAATAAATAGAGACCTAACTTAAAACTTAAATTGATTAGTTTAAAATCTTCATCAAGAATCTCCAATAAAGTTTAACTTTGAGGGGGCATTGTTCTGAGTACCATTCATGACTCTGACGTGGAGTGGAGTGAAACGGAAAAGTTCTTGGTCTTAGCGACTATATGAGACTAATGAGGCTCCTGACTCCGGCTGAGTCTTGTATTAGAAATGTGAAGGCCATGAAATCACACCTCAAAAACCAATGCTCAAAGCTCATTTCACCACAATATCATATCATGGTCATCATCATCATCATCAAATTCCGCCGCTTTTACAGCTGCTTCACAGCTTCACTCTCTTGGTGCATGGAGACGAATGGAAATGGACACAGAATTCTCCAGCGAGAAGTCAGAGTTTGAGAGAGATCCGGCCAGAATAGTTTATATATGTCAATCATGATAACATTCATGATAACATTCATGTCATCCATAGCTAAAGATAAAGAGTCATTAGTCCGCATAAGAAGCCTAAGCTAATAGAAAAGGGGAAAAACTTTATTTGGACAACCTTCCTAATTATCAGTTGTCTACAATAAAATGGAAGATTTTTGCCTTAGTTAAACATAGACTTGACTTGAAAGCGGAGATAAATGAAATTATTTAGTTCTTAAAACGCAGTTATTCTCTGACTCTGAATGTAGTATAGATCTGAGACCTGTTGAAGCTGCTGTGCTGATGTGACCTCCACCTCTCTCAGCGGTGGATTTTTCTTCCTTTTGCGAGAGAATCTCAATCTCAGAGAATCTTAGACTGACCACTGACTATAATTAAAACAATTACTAGCGTTATAATTTGATCGAAATCGGAAGTGTTTTGAATTCATAATCATGGAGGTGAAGATTTTTCTGTTGTCTTTCCTACTTTTAAATACTTTCTCGGATCGTCCTTAAATGGACTCTCGAGGAAGCGAATTTACCCTCACATGGAGAAAATCGAGAAGTTGGGCGGTGGGGACCAGAAATACTTAGGAGAGCCGTTGATTCTCACGTCTTATATTGAGGCGGGTCAAATTAAGGAGGCGCAGCGCTTATCGCGCGTCACAGACTTGGTGCCGGGGGTGGACAGTTACAGTGGGTATTTGACAGTTAACCCGAAGTACAATTCCAACATGTTCTTTTGGTTTTTCCCTGCTACTGTAAGTTGATCAATTTTATCAATATTCATAAATACGATGTGATATTAAATTGTAACTAATTAATGTGTCTTGTCTTTGTTTTAGTTTAACCCTGAAAAAGCACCGGTTCTCGTGTGGCTCCAAGGCGGTCCCGGGGGATCCTCTTTGTTCGGCTTGTTCACCGAAAATGGACCATTCATCGTGCTGGAGAACATGGACGTGAATATTCGAAAAACGAGCTGGAGTCTCACTCACAATCTTGTGTATTTTGATAACCCAGTCGGCACAGGTATTTATAATAAATATTTAATTGAGTTGACCTTGATTGATTAAGATGATGAATGTTTTTGGAGTGAATTTCATTTCGCACTTGAATTGACTAGGTTTCAGCTTCACCTCTAACGACGAGGGATTTGCACGCACGGAGGATGACGTAGCCCGTGACCTTTACTCAGCCATCACCCAATTTCTCACTCTTTTCCCCAACCTGGCGAAAAAGGAGTTTTACGTGTCTGGAGAATCCTACGCTGGAAAATATGTGCCCGCAATTACACACAAAATTCACTCTGAAAATCAGTTAAAAAATCCTCGGATCAGAATCAACCTCAAGGGCATGGCTATCGGTGATGGCTTCACTGACCCGGTCAACATGCTCAATTACGGAGAGTATCTGCATAGCGTTGGACTGCTCGACTTGAATGAAAAACAACATTTTGAAGTGGAGGAGGAAAAGGCGAGAAATGCGATTTTGAAGGGGAAATTCATGGATGCGTTTATGGTAAGACAATTATTTTCTTGATACAAAATACAACAAGCTTCAAAATAGTAAATGCCGACTGCCGACTGATGATTATGACTTTATTTCTCGTTTAGATTATCGATAACCTCATCGACGGAGATTTGAGCGGACATCCTTCCTACTTCAAAAACTGCACGGGACTCTCCACCTACTTCAATTTCATGGTGGACAAGGAGCCAAAAGAAAACGGGTACTACGCCACATTCGTCCAATTACCTCGTGTGAAAAAGGCCATCCACGTTGGCAACCAGAACTTCAGCGATCTCGGCAACAAAGTCGAATTCTTCCTTCGTGGAGACATGTACACGTCACAAGTGCAACTGGTACAGGAGATTCTAGACGCTAAGGAAAAATATCAGGTGCTTTTCTACAGCGGTCAACTCGACATCATTGTGGCGAACATTTTGACTGAAAACTTCCTCAACAAGATGCAATGGCACGGAACGTCCCAGTGGGGCGGTGCAGACAGGAAGGTCTGGAAGGTGGGGACGGACGTCGCTGGCTACGCGAAAATTGTCGATAATCTTACATTCATCCTGGTCAGAAATGCGGGTCACATGGTGCCAGCAGATCAGCCTAAATGGGCGTTCGATATGATCAATCGGTTCACCCACAAGAAACCCTACTAATTAAAGTTCTACTTAATTATAATTAAATACTTCTTAATACTCCATCTCATAAGACTTGAGTAATTAGCTACTTAATTATTGTTATGAAATAATACACATAAGAATTATATTTAGTTGAAAGTTGAAAAAATGATGAAATAAAAAAAATTATGAAATCAGAGTTCCTGCATTGCCCCAGAAATTACCTAAATTGACTTAATGGAGGCTCATCATCATCATGAACAAGTAAATCACAGTCGTTTTCATCATCGTCAACGAGCGCCAGCGGCTTTCTCGGAGTTGGAGTTGCACTTAACTAAAAACGCATGTCTCTTCCATTTACATTTCCCTGTGTGATGGAGTCATCGTGTCTGGACTCTGGCTACAATGATTTTGTCTGTGTGTGGCATGGCATTCTAAAAACTTATTTTTTGGTCAATCGGTCATCGCCTTACCTTACCACTATTAAATAGTTAAATGACATCTTCTAATTAATCATCGTCCTCTGTTTGTCTTTGTCTTTGTTCTGTTTTGTCGGAGGTTATTTTTTTAGCCTTCTTGAGTGAGTTCATTTCGTTTCTATTGAATCTTGTGTGTTCTTGGCCACACGCTCTTGCATTTCCACGTGCTTGTAAAACTTGAATGTTGGAGAGGCAGCCGAAGAGAGCTCCAGTGACAGTCGATGTAAACCTGTGTACACGATCAGTCTCTGTGTGGCAGTGCTCGAGTGAGAAATGAAAAGTGCAGAGCGCAAGTAACAACCTGAAGAAAACATGGCCTGAGAGAACCATGCCTTTTTACTAGTCACATTTCCCATTTCGTCTACAATTATCCCAAGCTGGTAATAATTGGAGAATTAAGTTAACTAGTGGAAGGATAATTATTTATTTCAAGCTTAATTAAGTTTTCCTTTCTTTTGCTCTTTAGTTTTTTTGGAGGTGGATGTGGAGGTGAATCGAAGTGTGCAATCAAAATTGTCTCAGTCAGTGCCAGTAGAGACGTAGAGAGAGGTCGAAGGTGAAGTTCGGAAGCGGAGTGAGATGAGATAAGAGCGTCTTTAGAAATCTCTAATCAGCGGACGCCACCGGATCAGAAAGAGGAGGAAGCATGTCTGTTATGGAGGAGGGGGATGTGGCTCGGTTCCTCTATGTGGAGAGGGAGGAGGTCGTGGGTGAGGTGCCTGTGCCTGACCAGGACGCGATGGAACTAGTTGCTGAGCACGAGGAGCAAGAGAATTATGATTATCTTGATCGTAATGATAATCTTGTTGAAGAACCTAGAACTAGGAGACGCCGTCAGAGGACGGATAATAAGGAAAACAACCCCCAGCGCCACCCCCAAGTATCCTCTCGCCCCAGCCCCCTCTGTCCTTTTCAGACTGCTAAAGAATTTGGAATTTGGGTAATTAACTAAATCTACTAAACTAATTTCATTTATTAAATAGCCAAAGGTTGTGTTTCAGTAATACGGTTAATATGATTGTTAAACTTTAATTAAGGACAATTTAATTTGTGTTGCAGTTAATTGAGAGCGTGGGGGCACGGTTATTCGTGCAGGTGCATCTGCAATTCACCAAGTACTGCTCTCGCTTCCGGATTCAATCCCTGGTGCGATTCGGAAGACGCAAATTCTCTGGGGTGCAGCGTCTTTTCTTCTTGCAAGGTGAATTATTTTTAACTATTTCACCTAGTTTTCGAGTTAAACTGCTCTCGTTTCCGGATTCAATCCCTGGTGCGATTCGGAAGACGCAAATTCTCTGGGGTGCAGCGTCTTTTCTTCTTGCAAGGTGAATTATTTTTAACTATTTCACCTAGTTTTCGAGTTAATTGGTGCTAGTCAGGTAATAGCAGGTGCGTCATGTCATTGGCCTGTCTTTTTTATTACATTTTTGTTTTTGTTTTCCTTTCACTCACTCAGGCTTACGCCTCGTTGCTGTGTCCATGAGTCAGAAAATGTACGTTGACAAGGTGCTTCACGCAGAGCGGGGCAAGTTGATGCAGAAACTTGGACCCTCACGCCTCGCTAACCTGTGATTCTGTGATGTGATCAGTCAACGTCAATTAACTCTTAATTAAATCTTTATGTATATCTCAAATAATTAATGTAAATGCGCATTCCTTTGTATTTTTAATGATGGTGATGAATTGCAGTGTAAAAATAAAGTTGAGAAGATGCGCATTTCCAACTAGAGCTTGGTTTGACTGTCTCGTAAATTGAATTGAATTACATAAAGCAACAATTACACATTTACTGACTGATACTGATCGCAAAGAAAATGAATTTTATTTGAGCATTCTATTATTTAGTATAATAATGGGTAATAAGCAATCACACAACAATGTGAAAACCTCTTAAGTGCACTAAAATCACAGTCGATGTAACACAATTTTACTACATTTTTTCTTTTGAACAAGTATTTTGTTAATTAAGTAATAATAATTAATACACGATGGGGATTTTTCTCAAAAAAGATTTTCTGACGTGGATAAAAATTGGGCAATAAATAAAAATTAAAGTAAGTAATAACTAAAATAATTAAGTGAATAAATTGATTGATATTATGAGTTGATAATTAACTCTGATTGATAATTAGAGTAAATGATCATAATGATAATTGAAAAGTAAAAGTTGGCTTGTAAATACTCAATGACTTGAAGAAATGAATTAAAAAATCCATGAAAGCCATTTTCATCAAAAAACGGGTTAAAAATTAAGCATTCAGTAATTAACATTTTTAGTTTAGATTAGTATATTGATTAGGTATTTATTACAAGTTAGTGTGTAAATATTCAAGGTTATTATGAAAATCTATGTAAATTTATGTACAGTAATGATACAAGAACTAAAAATTTACAAAATCGCTATTTTCTACTTTCATAGTTTTTCATTGATTAAATTACATCTTCTAAGTATTAATTAGATGCATATTATATTTAAATACGTATGATGTAGCTTTTATGTTCATTTTTCCCATTTTAATTATTACTTTACCAATGCTTGTCTCTTGTCTTGTCTACCAAATAACTTTTAATTACTTTCTTTTCAAAGTATTAAAGTTTCTTACACAAGATTTTTTTAATTGTAGAATTCTTTTATTTTTAACGACTAACCGTTAAGTTTAGTACCTTTCTGTTTATACCATGCCTATCCTTTAATTTTTTTCCTTTCCGCTTTTAATTAATTTAGTACCAGAATCATTTCAATAATAATCATAATAATAATTGCTATTTTGATCATCTTCATCTTCATCATGTTTTGACAGGTAATGTGATCTAATCTAAACTTTTCCTTTTTATTCCCAGCCCCAAGGCTATTTAATTACTCAATCGAGCCAAAGTCAAGAGGACATTTCTAATTTTAATAAGGTATTTAGGTAGAGCTTTATACATAATTGCATTTTACATTTTTATTACATTATCATTTCATTCTTCAAGTCATTTATTTTAGAAGTAATTTTCAAGTTCTAAAAAATGTCTACATTTTAGCACGTTTATGGAGTATAACATTGGGGTTAAATAGATGGAATTTTAGCTTCCTGTCCAAAACAAAATCATCAAAAAGGAGAAAGTTATTGCTTTTTCTTCGGGTCAGAAACTTTCACTTCCGTTTATAGTTTGCTTAAAACTCACTCTTCTAGTCTAACAATCAAAGAGACTTAGCATTAATTATCGTAATGATTCTCTATTTGAATTTTTTAATACAAGGTAAATAATAATATTGACGATAATTTGTAATTGTATTTAATTATTGTAGCACATTTTCAAAATGCATAATTAAGGAAAGGCATTCTCCGTCGTGGTTTAATTATTATTTAAACTTTCACTATACTACCTTACTTATCCCAGCTTAGCTAATCATTTGTATAATTAAGTGTACTTATTTAACTAACTATGCACTATAAGATTAATTAATGATTATTATGTTAAATTAATGCACGTTACTTCTTCGAAATATGTCAAGTGTCAACAAGTTAATTTTTAGAATTGTTTGGCGATTTCAGTACATTTCAGTTTCTTTTACCTGCGTCCGCATTTTAACATTTTCCTTCACAGCAAAATCTTAATTCTGCCCAATCCGTCCACACTTTGATTAAGCAAGAGAAATAGCGCATTGGAATGCGTAATTAATTAATGAATTAAAACACTGGAAATTATTTTTACAGCTATTTCAAGGAAAATTGTTTTACAGTCACTATACTTATGTGCCTATTTAATTACAATAAAGAATTTAATTAATGAATGAAAAATGCTAGACCTCAGTTTATTTCTTCAGTACGAAACAATAAAATATTTTTTATAAAAGCTGTCTTAATTGCAAAAGGTAAAAGATAGTTATTGCCTTTTTGAAGTATGATTTTCATGATTATTTATTTTGTGATGCTATCATCAGGTTAAAGTTAATTATTATTGTTGATGCTGTAATTAATTATACTCTGTTTATGTTTATTACGTATGCAGTAAATGTACATACATTATATTAATATGTATGCATTTTAGCTTAATAAGATTTGCATGTGTAGTCGGAGTCGCAGGTTAAATGCAAATTTTCTGAATTGGTTAAATTGGCTGTAATGGTGAAAATAACTTTCTCCAAGATAAGTCAACGGTAAAAATGTTGTGACTGATGTGGAGATTCTGAGATTTCTGCAAAATCTGTCTTGTCAATCATGGATAAGGTGGATTATAAGAAAAAATGAAAATGAAATTACTATTAAGATTAGTAAAAATGACTAGATAATTATCAATTATCACTGTGGGTGGGCTAGGATATTTAAATATCTACTAATAACACATGAGTTGCTTTGGGTTTGGTTGGTGAGGTGAAGATCAAGCACAAAATGAGTGACAGTGTACTGAATTCTAATTTTTCAATAACTGCCTAACTTTCCTAAGTTTACCGATGATTACATGTGGAATTGCTGTTGCTATTATCATTCATTTCTTTATCTGCTCGCATTTCTTCACCGTACAACCTCACTGAGTACACAAATTCTCCAACGACTCGCTCCAAGTAGTGGAATGGTTTACGGAGTGGCCACGACCCCTCAAGGAATCCCAGGTGACCCCCACGCATCGTCACTATCATGGCAAGGTTTGAGCCAGGCACCTCAGCTTGTTGCAGTGGTAAACCTGGGAAAGAGAAAATTAGTTAGGTTTTTTGCAAGAGTTTTTGAAGAAATTAAGTTCATGGTAATGTTAAGTAAAGTTACATTCAATGGGCTGCATGGGGTCATCGGCTGCACTGAATCCAAAAACTGGAATGGTGAATTTGTCAGTGTCATCGACAATGTTTGCAGATTTGTAGTATTCGAGTGCAGAGCCGAAGCCAAATTGCGGGGCGGTGAAGCACGAGTCGAATTCTCTCAAGTTGGTGCTTCTCAAGATCTTGTTGAAGTCCCAGCATTCCCGTACTTCGAGCACTTCTCGGTATCTACAATTAAGTTATCAATTACTAAAAGTGCTTTCACTTTTCACGTTACTTGCTTTGAAAGTGGACTGGAAAGTTGTGTACTTTTTGGATAAAAATTTGAGATTCTGTGTGAGGCCATAGTTGATAATGTAGTGGTTGACGAAAGGCTTCTCTAGATTGGCCACGCCATTCACTGCGTCCCAGCAAATGGAAATCGCCATTGCGCAAATGAACGTTTCCCTTGCTTCCTCCGGATTCTGTATTATGTACTGACAGAAGACCATGCTGCAAAAGAAATTTTTTACTGTGATTAAAGAGTGTCACGCACACAGCTTATAGAGGTCACGCATGTCATGTAATAGTATTGTACCCTCCCATGGATGTTCCAATGGCGATCATGCGTTCGCCAGGATACTTCTTTTTCAAGTATGCCACCACCTCTGTGACATCGTCACAGTTTGAAGCAGAGTAGAGTCGAGGTGTCTGAAAATTTAAAATGCATACGTATTTATTCCTTGAATATAACAGTGACTTAAACTGTTGATTGAAAGTACCTTAATTGGGACACCTCCAAGACCACGGTGATTGAAGACTATAGCGGTTGCTCCAGCTTTTAAAACAGTCAACGTCAGCGTTTTGATGTACGATGTTTGAGACGAGCTGGTGAGCCCCGGAAGTAGGAAGACTTTCAGTCGAGGTCTAATATTTTTATTAAGAGAGAGTTTTATGCAATCTGTATTTTCTCCGCTATTTACAATTTATTTAAGAAACGTTTCCTTCGTGTTCTATTGACTGACAGTAGACACGGTAGAATGAAATGAAATACAAAAGCGTAACCTCCTCGTTACGAAACTAGTAAATGCCAGGCAGCATGCGATGCGATCGAAGTGACAGTTTCTATTTATTTAGTGTGTGTGTTTACGTACCCTTTCACGTTCGCTTCATCCGGTTCCATGAAGTCAATGCCAACCTCCCCGCTGCAAATAGCACGCAAAAACACAATATTAGTCTTACATCATTTAGCTTGTAAATATTTTCTAGAGTAAGGTGATTTTATTATGTAATATCATCGGCTCATTGTCTTCAACGACTTTGTTTGCCTGTCTGCTAGTGCCAAAGTTTACAATTGATTTGTCATGCTTAAGAAAAAAAGTTGTAAGTTGGCTCATGAAATAATCAGTGGTACATTACACTACACCTCACCTTCTAATTACTTTCACCTGTTCGGCCATCTTTTATGAATGAAAATGAAGCGACTCACGCAATGTCACATTATGCTTATTTAGGTGAAATATTTATCTACTGCACACACACAAACTTTCACTTTGTATTGATTTGAGCTTACCCATCTGACAGTGGAACGATTTCGCGTCGATAAGGCAGCTTGAAAGTGGGGGAAAGTCGTAGCCGTAGGCCCATCACAGACTGAATTCTTCCCTCCCAGAAATAGATTGACGGATAGTACTTGTCCTCCAACGACTTCATGTGGGTTTGGACAAATTTTCTAATCCTAGAATTGCTAGTGTGAACTCTAGGTTTCTGTAGGTCACACAACAATTAACTCAATTAAACAATTTTTCTTGTATTTCAATTTTAATTGAGCACTCTGAACTCACCTGTGACACGGAGAAGACGTAGTACACTGCAATCACAGCTACAGCCGAGGCTGTGACAGTCGCAGTGACGAAAAGGTTCGCTTCCGAAATTTGCTCAAAATATTGCATAGTTGAACGCACCTATTTTGTTAATTTTTGGTAAAATTATTATTGATTATGTAATGTTAAGTGGTTTAAGGGACTGACTAACTGAAGAAAGAAAATTTTCTTTTTTAAACTCTTTTCACTTTCACCCGAAGATCTTCCCCACTTTCACCACTCTCCTCGGGGAAGAGCTTGCCCCGTGTTGATGAAGCTTTTTCTTTCACTTCTTTGAGCTTTCATTAATTTAGGGAAAATGAAAGGACTTTGTTGAATCTAGAGGAAAGATCTACGAGGGCAGTGGCTGACTAACAGTGAGGAAGAGATGAAAGATGAGCACCAAAAAATTTAGCTAAGAAACTACCTAATTAATTACAGTTAAGATTTACTACTAGCTTTTGTGGTACTCAGACATTTTTAGGGATCCCACAATGTTAAAGAACGGGAAAATGTTAGATTATTTTAAAGAAGTCACTTGATTTTGCTTGCAACGGTGACTCTTTTTTCTCACAATTATTATTGTTCCTCTTTAATTGTTGGTTGATGATGATTTTGATGATTAAAGAAGAAAATTCACTTTTCCTGCTGCTTCCTCTTCTCCTGAAACAAAGACAAGAAGATAACGACTCATTTATATAAAGGAAATTCGCGTTTATTTGAATAAAACTTTTTTTGGCCACTTTGCGAAGGAAAAAAAATTTCCTCTGTAATGATCTGTAAATGCTTTCACTGACTAGGTATTAATGGCGAGTATCCTTTGGATAAAATTGACGTCTCGCAATTTCCCACTACAACTTCCTGTCCCTTTTCTCCTTCCCAACTTCAACTTCAACTTCCTTCCGTTTTCCTGTACTCTGGGTAATCGTAATGTAATGCATAATAATATTAATAAATGCTCAGAGACTCTCCCTCTCTGCCTCTTTTTCTTTCTCTCTCGGAACTTTTTCACACTTTCACAAGGAAAAACGGAGTCGTTTTCCTTTTTCTGATTAGGATTGTTGAGATCCCTTTGGATCACAACTTTTGGAGTGTGTCCCAAAGAAAATCTCTTGCCTCCTCAGGTTTAGTAAGTGAAAGGTGAAATTGAAAAAATTGGATGTCCTGCCTATGTAATTATTGTGAGGTGAGGTGATAGTATTAGAGAAGATACTGGGGACGCAGCAGAGACTGGAGAAGTCGAGGCCAGGAAAGAGGCGGATTGGATAGAATGAGGATGTGAAGAAAGTTGATGTGGATGTACCTTTTTCATCTACTCAAAACTCAGGCACCTCGTAGGTTAAGCACATACGTATAATACAGACAGATACAACAGCTAGGGAAAGAGTACACAACTACAAGAAGAAAAAATAATTTGCCTCTTTTGCAAATCCTTTTCTACTCAAAGCTGTAGTGGGAAGTTGTCCGGGAGGTAGAGTAAGTGGAATGAGAATGAGAACTCTCCGAGCTTGGATTGGAAGTGAGCTCGAGTTGGAAGTTGGAATGAAACAAGAACCTGACTTTAGCAGCCGCAGACAGATGCATATTATGTATGTACTTATTTAAAGCGTTACATGAGAAGAGAACAGGCAGACGACGAGTTGGAACGGCACAGGAGAAGGAAAAGTTGAAAAAGGATTTTTGCAACTTTTCCCTAAACTGCGGCTCTCTCAAGCTCAGCTTTTGTTTTAAAAACATTTATTGTGTTAGACTGCCAGGAGAAAACGGGCGGTTCATCGTTTTGTCCTGTGTGTTTGTATATGTATGTATTTAGATCTTCCAGTTCCAGGTAAAAAAATAACCGGGTAAAAGCGCTCACTTCGCTCATTGAGAGAAGAGAAAGGAATTTAGGGAAAGGAGAAAGCATAGCTTGAATTTTTAGATTTTGCAGAGAGAATGTTTTCAAGCTCTGCTGTCGACTCTAGTGGAATTCGTTCAACGTTAGGTCTAAGGCAATAGTAGTTTACTATAACATAACATAACGAAGCAAACCACTATGGTCACGCTTCTTGCGCTAAACTTGGTAGTTGGCAGTAGAGTGGAGATATTTTTGGTGGTAGGAGAGAGCAAAGCGAGGCAGGGAAAGCGAGCGTGGATCAATAATAAAATATTGAACCTGCACATGGTGTGGTGTAATAAAGCTCATCATATCAGCGAGCATGTACTAGTTCAAACCTACATTTACTCACCAGAACCAGTAAAGTATGAGGCAACGGCGATAGCGATAGTGAAAGCGAACTACTATCGCATTATATCGTATCGTGGTAATCCTTACTCGAGTGTATCATGCCAGGGTTGGGACAACCAATCGCAACGCAATCGCATCCATCCAACAAACTCAAGGCTCACGAAAAAAAACTTGCACAGAGAGAAAAATAAAAAGCATAGTCTCATGGAAGCACCTATCTATCAGTATGGCTTAAGGCTATTCTATTGATGGCATAAACATAATAAGCTGGAACTGACATAAACTAAAAGCTAACGCTTTCTCCTTGCTAAAGTAAGTTGAACTTAACTAGAGTAAGTAGAGAAGAGTCCTTTGGTCCTTGGAAGACTTTCGAATTGCTGCTGTTTCAATGGCCTAGTTTTTTTGTCCTGGACAGAGCGAAGTGAGCGAGCAAAGTTAAGTACAAGCGCACCAACACCACTTTGCTTTCTGCTCTGCTTTCCTGTCCTACATTTACCCGGCACGGAATTTCTCTTATGGAGAAAGCTTGGAAAAGAAAGTGCTTCATTTTTATATTTCCACTTTCACAAAATTGTAGCGTTATGTTGCACTGTAAAAAACTGCATACATGCAAGCATATTATATTAGGCATTTCTTCGCTACTGCAACGGGGAAAATGGAAAGGAAAAATTGGCCAACATCAACCTGACAAAAAATTTGTTGTTCGGTTAGTTGGGTTAGTGGTGGTAGGTAGTTTAGAAATCACTGGATTTCACTCAGCAATTGTTTTTTTTTCTCCAGATTTCCCCTGCTTGAGCCTGAGCCAACTCGATTTTTGGGAGTGGGTTGGAATTTTCATTCAGTTCATTTCGAGACCGACTTTCCTTTGCAATTGTTTTAGTTTCTAGTGCTTTGCTAGTAGCTCTGCCTTTTCCATCTTTGTTGATAGAAACTTTTTCATGCCAATGCACCACAATAATAAAATATTATGCAAAACTCTACAAGACCATAAAATCAATTACTTTCTGTAAATACAAAGAGTCCGTATAAAAAATTTGAATAAAAAATTTACACAATTTGTGTAATAATTCGAATACGTACTTATGTGTAGTGGAATATGTAATTGGTTTCAAAATAATGGTAGGAAAAAATGAGGCATTCCCGATTAAATTATCGATTTTGACTTTGCTATTTCTGCGCTGAGTTTCGGTAATAGAATAAAATTCAATTCTTTTCACAATTTTATAAATGTCTTCTTTACATACCCATACTCAGAGCAAGAGTTTTCCCCATAAAATGTCCGACTTGTGGATTATTGGATTTTTGCGAATTGTAAATAATTTGTGCAGAAAAAATAAATAGAGGTTGATTAAATAAACATTTTTTGTTGTGGACAGCGCGGACAGCCTAAGAGAAAGCCTAGGAGCGGCAGCTGTGCCTTATTTTGGCTTTGTTTGCGACAAGGACAAAGGAAAAATATTTTTTGGCAAGTGTACATAAATGAAGAGAGCGAGGGATTTTAGACAATGTATGGAATACAGGTAAAAGGTATGAAATTATTTAGCGCATGAAATGAAACATTTGAATAATGTAGACTGTTGAATTCGATATCAGCGAGGAGTGGGAAGAGAAAGCAAAGGAAAAGGGAAGGTTTCTTTTTGGAAGCTTTAAAATTAAATTAATCAATGTGTGGAAGCGTTAGTGGAAGTGGAGCATTTGGATATTTATTGACCAGTTGCTCCTCTGATCCTTCCTGGGCACGAACGAAACACACGTGGAAACTTGAATTATTTATGGCTTTTACCTTCCTTTCAATTTGGTTTCGTAAGAAAGTCAAATGACTTTTCGGCTTTATTATCGAGAGCAGAGGAGAAACAAAGGAAAATATTTTATTTCGGCCACAGTTAGAATTAGTAAGTAACGGTATGTAATAATGTTAATTAAGGAAACTCTATGCTATGGCGTTTCTACACTGCCTTCCAATCAATGAATAAATATAGTTAATTAAAAGCTAAAAATACGCGGGGTGGTGGATGTTTGTTACGTTGAAGCGATATATTTTATTTTCGGTTTTTCGCCATGATTATTATTAGCTTTGTTCAGTAGTATGTACAATAAAGACTCTAATAATAAACTTGAACCGGAAACTGGTTTAATAAAGTTTTTGCATTGTTGCATCACATCGTTGTATTTAATAATATCTTGATTAACTCAGAAAGGCCAATTTTCTCAATTGTCATTTTGTAAGTGTCAAAACGGAAAATGTTGACAAAGGGTAAAAGGTGACGCCCACGATGTTCACAGGTTTCGTTGTTTCGTGACTTGTTGCCACAAAGGGTTAACTACGTTATTGAAGTGATCAAAAATGATTTTTTTTTGATGAGTCCAGTAGAGAAAAAATGTTACGTAAAATCATTATTTTCTCCTTGTTTTGTCATAATGTACATACATATGCAGCTTAAATATTTTTTTATGGATAAATGCTCTAAATCAGTTTATTTGTTGGACTTTGGCTTTGGTGAAAGCAAAGGCTTTAGTTTTCGTATTCGTCCACGTAATACTCGTAAAGTAATTGCCCTCTGTCCCAAAGGGAAATTCTCTAAATATTTGATGAAGTATTCGACCGACCGACCGAAATGTCAAATTAGACGAAAACAGACCAAGTGGCTGGCTAACATAGACTTGACTACTTATCGAAAACAAGAAGTCAACCAATTTGCATCTTGTGACAAACAAAATGGAGCACATGTCCACATTCATGTTAAAAAAGTGTTGCAAAATTGCTAAACGTGTGAAATGGCTATTTGCAAAATTGCAACATAGAAAATAAAAAAGCGTATAGATGCTAAGCTACTATTTCCTTCATTTTTCAGACTGCTTCCAAATTTGCATGACATGCATCTTCTTGTGGTGTGTGCCACATGACACACTGTGTGGTCCTTACACCTTATCGATATCACTAAAAATGCTTCATTCCACGTATATGAGCTGGTAATGGTTTTAGTTATGAAACTATGAAACTTCAGGATGGCTTACATTCCCCATGTTGCAACAACATCAAAAATCTTTTAGCTTCAAAAGCTGCTCGCAGTCACACTCATGTCTCAGTCTCATCTCTCTCATGAATTTGAGCATGTGTTTGTATTTGTTGATATTCTAAATCTCACGTGGAGAGAAATCAAATCGATTGAATTTGAAGTAAATATTGTAGATCGAATTTACATAGTTAATTGTTTGTCTCAATTTAATTGATTGTTGTTTAAGTGAGTGGAAAAAAAGTCGAAAAATGCCACAGGGTAAAATGAAGGTAAAGGCGAAGGTGCCGCACGGGGCGAAAACGAAAAACAAGGGGATTTCGAAGGCAAAGGACGCTCAGAAAAAGAGTAAATGAAATTAAATGAAAATTATCAATAATTAAGAATTTATTTGTCAGTTATTAGTATGAATCCTAATTATTTTGTAATTTATGTATTTAATTAAATATAGATAGACCCGCGCAGCCGAAGCCAAAAAAGGACTTAATGAAAGCAGCCGTTACAAAAGCAATTAATGAAACAAATGAGGGAGTGTTCAAGCAGAAGGCGACTGTGGAGGGGAAGCCGTTCAGAATCATCCCGACGGACGACATTCAACCGGGAACTTCCACGGCACCGAAGAATCCCAAGTTGGATAAGGGACGACTTCCCAAAAAGAAATAATTCAGCTGATGAGCTTCAAATCACTTTAATAGTTTTAGAAGCGAACCGATTGTTAGTTAAGTCCGACAATTAATCGTCATTAAAAACAAGTCAGTAATAAAATACAATTAATAAAACGTACACAGTCACAAATAAGGGCAGGGATCTTTTCAAATTGCTATTTATTTCTCTCGACTACCTTTCAAAAATCACATTTCGATTTTCGTTATTATAAACAAATTATTCAAAATCAATCAACGATTATTGTAATTAATTAATACACTACTACATTAATTATTGACTTTGACTACTACAAACAACGAACGAAAAACCTGTAACATCGATAACTTCGAACGAACCTTTTCAATATGTATCTCTCTATAGTTTAGAGGAACTAGTTAATTATTACAAATATGCCAATATGTGCCTTAATTAATAATTCCTTATGAAACTGACTAAACCGTGGCGGCCTAAAATTTCTCCGGTAATTTAGAATATAGAGTGCAAATGGAGTTGATAATTATATAAATTCTTTTTTTCTTGTGCAACGCTCTCCATCAAAATAACTTTACCACCACCACCAACATTAAAGATAATTAATTAGAGACACATTTATTAGTAATATAATATTTAATGACTTGTCCAGCTTAAAGTATTATTGTCATGCTTTATTGTGAGATTTTCAGCAATCAGAATAAATTATCCCCTTTAAGAATCATGATTAATTAATGATCATTGCCAGAATTATTAATTTAAAGGGCACACCAAGTTTTGCTAAATACGTTGTAATTCACGTACGTCAACTATGTTAAATAACAATTATAATTAAAATTAGCTCAGTGATTTTACACAGTCGATTTTAAAACTATTTATTTCTGGAAGGCCTTTCCATCCACCTTAACTTTTCATAATTGGGAATTACTAGGAATAAATTAACTACGTATGGACTACATTTTTATATCATGGAAAGTAACAAACCGCTGCTAATTTTAATAGGTGTGTAGATTATTTTAATTCGATTTTAGTTTAGTCAAAAAAATTTAAATGGTAATCAACTTACCTCTAGTCATCATCACAGGTACCACACACACAACTTTCTTTACGACTGACTACCTGTTGTAACGTAACGTAACTGTAGAGTTTAACTGTAATTGTAACTGTAACTCAAAACCAATACAGCTGCGGTAAGTTTTGAAACAAAATGCTGAGATCACATTGACTTTATGCATGTTTAAAAGTCTGACGAAGAAGCAAAAAGATGGAAAAAATTTTCTATCTAAAATATTAAAAACTTTTCACAATCTTGATTAAAATGTGATATTTGACGGACTACAAGACTACTATAGTTGTATGATGTAGAAGTTTTTGATAAAAGTTGTAAATCATTTTTACAGTGAATCTGTTTTCTTAAGGGAAATGTATTCTGAGTCTTCTGACCAAGGACACATTATCTGTCTGTTATTACACGTTAATACTTAACATTAAATTATGATGATAAAAAATTCATAACCATCAGATTTTGGAACACGGCTGTGTGTGCGAGTGACTAGTTTTTGGAGTTGGTTTGTGTTTGGATTTATGGATGCACGCCATGAAAGATGAAAAGTGCCTAAATCCTTGTGAGTGAAGAGATACGTATACGTAAATACGGTAGTTACTACGAATATTAGGTAATATATTTCAGTTCTGTGCAAGAAGAGGTTTGCAATTTCTCGATGAAATGAGTTAAGATGAGGCTCCTCGGAGTGTGCGAATCTGTCTGTATCTTGAGTGTCTTGCACACACTTTTATAAATATACCGGGGTTCCGGTTCAGCTTATCATCAGTTATCACCGTGCCTCTTGTTTCTGTTGTCGGTAGCGTGGAGCAGTGACAAACGCGTGAGTTTCACTAACACTGCGATGCTTTGTCATTTACTTGCGTTTAATGAGCTGCTTGTGCGGATGCCGGTTGCTTCACTTGAGGAAGATTTTGGCAACTATGCCAGAGGCGTAGTGGCGGATGATTCACCCGGTCCCGGTGTCTCGTACAATTGGCTCATCTTGATTCTCTTGCACTTTATGTTTAGTTGGCGGATGTCAGCCTCAAGTGAATTACCTATTGGACATCTGAGAGCAGATAAATTAAAAGAGAAAATTTTATATAAAACTTGCTAAATATATTAATGTAATATGAATGAGTTGATGGTACAGATGAAACTGCAATTATTACTTGGGCTCGATATCTACAGTGTCAAGCTGAGAAGGGGGAACGATGTCAATGCCTTCCCTCCATTTTTCAACACCGTTCCACGCGATCATTACTCCGTTGTCGGTGCAAAGTTCCTTCTCTGGACAAAATAGGCTGTAG
>VYYJ01001731.1:0-27676 GCA_021029165.1 Cyphoderus albinus
CGGAGAAAGGGTACCAAATTACAAAGGCTGATTATTTGCCTAGCCATATATAATTTTGTTAAGTTTTACAAACGAATGTGTAACTTGTAAGTAGCAAAAGCAAGGTCATAAACTTCTCAATTAATCAGTTGGGTTCAAACATATTAAGTGTAGTTAACAAAGCTGGTTTAATCTAATTCTAAAATGCAATCATCTCATTTCATATCACTAGCATTAACTCCTTTGAGTTATATAAAACCATATAACAATCTGGACTGGATCTACACAATCTTCTCAGATTTTGTTTTCAGCTGAGAAAATATTTGCTTGGTTGTCGTAAATTGAATTTGATGCACTTTCACGAAGCAAATCATAGTGAAAAGAGAATGACAAGTGAAATAAAATAGTTAATCTGAAGTCTAAATTATATTTAGACCATTGTTGGAACATGCACGACTATGTAAAACTGTTAATAAAACTCTCTCTGCTCACAAAAGTAGCCTGCCTGCAAGATAGGAAATGGAAGGAAATGAATATTGTGTGGCTGTGGCACTGACTGGCAACCCGTTGCAGAGGTTCGTGTGGTGTGTTGCCTTTACTGTCGGCTGTCGTTGCTAGTGTTGTCGTTGACGTGATGATGATGAAGAAGTGCAATGCCCTCACTGAATGTAAACCACATCATGAATGGTACGCACTGACTACACCAAATTATATTGAACCATAAGCCGAATCTATTAAGCATACACAGATATAGCACACAACCAAGTGCATCATTCCTGTTATTCTCGTAAAATATGCACATACGAACATAGGTATAATTATTATGATAAAGGAAAACATTCTCATACCTACATGATAGAGATGAAAATGTAAATGGCTCAAATGCCTTTTCTAATACACAATCATATAGGTATTAAAAATTGTCAACTGCATTCGTCATCTCTGTTGTCGGAAATCGTCATTTCGTCATTCACTTCCAATCATTAACAGTTAACCATTCACAAATCAAAACACTATCTTAATGAATTTTCATGCTAGATCTTTCCAAATGAATACTGATTACCTTTAATCTACTGCTTATTATTATTTGTCAAAATGCTACCAGAACTTTTTTATCTATGCAACTTTCGGTTCATAAACTGTTCGTTAATATTAGATAACTACATATTAAAAATAATATTTACTAAAACACGAAAACAACACGCCGACATTCCATAAATTAATACAATGATTAATTATCAATTCACAGCATACTTATATACAAATGATGTAGAGGACGATTTGCTGTATGACATATTTCAGTCTTAAAACCGGGACCCTTGATCTTCATCCCCGAAAACAAGCAACTTTAAGCACTTTCCACCACCCGGTTTTAAAGACAGTTGGAAAGTCAGTGCCATTTACGACAATGATTATCTCACATGGTACATATGCATAATGGGCGAGATGTGTCAGGAGAGTCGTTCAGTGATTTAATTCAGTACTTTTTACAGTTTACTCCGTGTTTCCAAACCACAAACGCAATCGCAATAGCTCTGTAATGCGACAAGTTTCGGGGATATGGTATGGTACTACAGGCATATTAAAAATATTACTCTGCTCCAAGCTAATTTAAACAGTTGCTTAACGTTTGCACAACCTATAACGATAGCAAATTATCAATTATGGTTAGAGTAGGATGAAGTAGAACGGATTAGGTGGTTGTATCAATAGTATAAAGCAAACCACATTATATTCTGCAGAACGAAAAGAAATTGTTTAATTAGGAAAGAAAGAAATCAATGGAACTGTTTACACATTTCCAAATAAAATACATATTTATACATATGTATGTATCTGAAACGACAGTGAACTCCCGCTTTGATACTGTCATAAAGAGATCAATTGAGCACGCCATATCCGGTATCCTTTTCATCTTAAAACTTAGTTTACTCGAATCGTTTCATTTGAATCCAGGACCAGGAGTTAACGACTTTAACTTAAAGTCAAACAAAAACCCTTAAAACAAAGTGTTTCCGTTAGTAAGGTCCTTGGCCTTCTCAATTAAATTAGGTGCTCAGTATCCGGTTTAGATACTTCACACAGAAAGTACTCAGCTTTTGTAGTCAAATAAACTAATTTACTTCTAAATCCGATTTATTTAAAAGAAAAAAGTATTTAAATATATACGATATAGTTCGTATAAGTAAAAGACAAATGACTTTTCAATCATGATTCGTAATTCGTGGTGACTAATTCAACTCAAACTCACAATGTATCAGTGAAATAGGACATTTACCCTGATGATGACAATTTTCGGGACGTGCTTTTAAACTTCAGAACCTCGTAGCTCGAATATTCAACGATTTTTCTACTACGTCGGAACATGATCAACAACAACAACATCCATTCACCAGTTTCTTTATTACATTAAGTAACACAATATTTCGTTGCGGGAGCAGCTACTTTCACATCTAAACTCTAAGCCTTCCAAATGTTTGTCACTAAAATCAAATTCAATGCATATTGTAGAGAAAGAGAAGAATCAAGCTCAACCATTGACTTTTCTGAGGAAGAGCCAATAAAAAGTCTTTAATTTTGTTAGAAATTTCGTTTTTCCTCAGGTTTGTTTCATCTCTATTCCCATACATCTTCAAAGTAAGTATCTGGTGATTTGTATTTTACTACGCCGGCAAGAAGAGGAAAGACAAATTCCAACCTTCTTAACTTCTTCATACACGTTGAGTTCTTAACCCAAGTGGTTAAGAATGTCTACATCGATTACAATTTAAATGTTTACTTTGAACTTGTGTTCAAAGTATTTGAGATGTTCTTTTCCATGTAGGCACATAAATGAAACTGCTCATTAACGTATAATGGTTTGAATCTATGACTCACCGCCGAGGTCATAATTAAGACACGAGCCAAGTGCTATAATTTTGGCAAAACACGACTTAAAGTTTGCCTGGGTAGAGAAAAATATCAGTGCTATTTATTATATGTACTTTGCAAGGACAACTTGTAATATAATAATTTAATAATTGTAATAAATTTTGCGATTTTAAATGGGTTGGTGAGTGATCAGGTAGAAATAAAAGATCCCCTGACCAGTTTCGGATCTACAAATAACATTTTCAAGCGTGCATCATGCATTATTTTTAAGAATCTCAACAGGTATGCACTATTATGACAGACATCGTCCATCCGGATAAACAAATGCCAAAGAAAGGGAGCTAAGTGAAATTGAATATTTCGCTAACCACTGTGTACTCAAGTGGGTGAAATCCCGAAATGTTTTTTACTCTTGCCTTAAAAAAAGTCTGACATTTTCAATACAATATTCAGAATATTGTAATATTTTAATTATTATTTCAGTAGAGCATAAAACGTGAGATTATATTTCACTGCAGTTGAAGGAGAAGCATAAATGTATATAGACGAGATTGAAACTGATTGCATTTTGTTCGAGCATGAAACGACACGAAAGTATCAAATAGCTGATTGCTGACAGGCAGTGTAATGTTTTACATATTAACAAAAATCTTTTGACAGTCACTTGAACCAAAAATCAATAACCAAATGGAGTATTTATAAACCATCTCTGTTTCTCTTCCTCTTTAGATAATAAAATTGAGTGGAACTAGAAATAGTGTTAGATGAGGCAGTGTCTGTCACATGAAATATATCTGTCAAGTTCAAACGAGTTCAACGTACGATGATAAAACTGGTACATTGTACATATGCAACCGCATTACGATCTCCTGTACATCGAGCTACTTCAGGATACAACTGCACAAGTTTGTGTTTGCCGTTAAAATAACCTGGCTGGAATTATGAATCACAGCATTGCTGACATGTCGTCATATAATTTTGAACGGGAGTTGCACACAGTTACTGGTAACGTTCAATAGCAAATAAAATAATTGGATATGCGCGGAAAACATTATGTGCTATACATGCATGTCAAGAAGGCATAAAATTCCAATACCCATGTGCTCAACTGTGACTGCGATTTGATTCACTTTATTATCCAGAAGGAAAAATGTATACATATACCAAGTTAACTACTACGCAATGAAACGTAAAGCGTTATGAAACAGGTATACGATGAACCTGAAGACTATCCTTATCCTTTCTTGCTAAAAACATTTTTTATATAGACGGTGACAGACTTTTTAGGTTCACTATAGTTTGGTAATTAATGTAAAAACTCCATTGTTACTCTGCCGTACTTGTATCATGAATGTGACAAAGAAGAGACTACATCCATCCTTCTGCTAATTTTTGCTTGCTGATTGTATCGATGATGATTAGTCTAATTTCATCACTTCTATACACATAATTTAGTATAAATACAGGTGGGCATACATTTAAATCTGACATTACACATACACGTTTCCGGTCCCGGCGTATAGGGTTTATTATCTAGCTAAAGTAACTCAATTCTCACATTTTGATCAACCAATTTAAACAATATACCATGCATGAATGTAATTTCGCGGCTAATAATGAGTATGCAATCATTTTGCATCGTGCTACCAAATTAGCTAAACTAGAGAAATATTTATAATTTGTTTCCATTAATCACTGTTGTTTGTAGTATACAATCATCAAACACACACAACACTGTCGATTTAAATTTACTTTACAATATTACAACGAAAAGTTTAATTTTAATTGTACTGCTAAAAGTTCAAGTTCATGACTGCTTACGTACCTCTTTGACTGCTACAAATCCAAACAATATTATACGACTTGTGAATTACAAGTTGTAATGAGAAAAGCGAGGTTGGTGAACTCACTTATATAAACACAAAGATTCAATTAAGTTTACTCGAACGTTAATTGTTATATTTCAGTGTCACTGTCACTTTGTCGTTAATGTTGTTGTTGTCCAATTTGTAGTACAACACCTTTACTGAAGATTGTCTTTTTCTTGTACTGTGCTTCCAAAATGTCGCTGTAATCCATGATGATGATTGGTGAAAGTACGGTTATGAAACGATTGTTTAAAATTTTTGACACTTGTTATTCAAAATACCGGTACACGCAGTTTTATTCACAAATACTTAATGTTTATTTTTCTGTTACTCTTGTTTGTCAGAAAAGTGCGTCTTTACCATGATATGAAGAGCATTTGCCAGGATATTTAGTTATTCCTTACAGTTTGACTTGTCTGACAGTTCACACAATCACAACATAACGGAGGATACAGGCAGTTTATGACGGTGTGTTCCTGCTGTGTTCCTCACTTACCACAATACTTTCATCTTCACACGAGCGCTGTAGTTTTCCTTTCCGAGGACTTGCAGTACCTACCAAATCGAGAACTCGAGTCTCATAGGTTTCACAGTAAACTCCAGCGCACTTCGCTACTCCGTGAAAACAGTTTACACATGGAAATACACAATGTACAAGGGTTTTCTCCTATTCCGTAAAGGGTTCTCGTTAGACAAGGTGATGGTCAAGGGCACAAGAGACTTTCAGTGCTTTGCTCTGTGAAGTGAACGCTTCCTTTTCGTGAGTTGGCTTGTTGCTTTCACGAGGAAGTGCTTAGGGACGTCAAATTAGATTCACAAATATTACAATATAAATATTACGGTAAAGCCGGCGCTGCATAAATAAGTGTTATCTTTTGCTGTAGAATTGTTAGAAGATTGACTAGAAGTATCACAAAGTATGGTTCTTGGAATTGAATCCTGGTAAATAAGAAGTTTGAATATAGCACCATAAACACTCCCGTGTTGCTAACTTTGTCCAGTGTTCACAGAACTTAGTATCACTTATAAACAATTAAAAATTATCATACACTGGCGGATTAGGTAGTGTGATGATAAAATGTTTCCTTTGCAGTAAATGTGTCAGTTTATGAACTTTATGTACTTTAACACAAGGTAACCCACAAGTCCCGATTAGTCTGATACAGAATGTTGATAGAATATCTTAAAATTGTTACAGTTCACTTCCTTTTTTGCTACACCTTCCTGTTTTCATTAGTGTTACCTCTGAGAAGTCAGTGGTAATGAACTCTTTTCATAGCACATTCAAGAATGTACGTGCAGACTGTGTTTGTCACACTGCCACAGAATTGGGGTAAAATCCATATGCCTTCACATCCGTTTGCAAATTCAGATCTTCTGCGAGGTTCATGAATCCTTTCTAATAGTAGGCAAAGTCAATTAGCAGAATCATAGATTCTTCCAATATCTCACCGTGATGACGAAAAGTTTTGTTCCTGAAATTGTGGTTGCACTATACTTATTATTCACAGAGAAGCGGAATGCCGCTTCGTACTCTTCCTTTGTACAAAATGAAACCACCACAACAATATAGCTACAAAGAATTAGGTGACGGATGACAATCTATGAATGGATACTCTCTGCCTTTAGTTTCCTTTGTTCTTCAGTTTCAGTCACGTAGAAAAAATCATACTAACGAATAGTAGCAGAAGTTAGCACGTCTTTTCATATGTCTAAACAATAAGGCCTGCGAAGGTATACAAAAGTGAATGAATGAATTCTTCCTTACTACTACAGTTACTGCTATTCCGCGCTGCGAGAGTAAGGACTTTACTTACAATGTCAATTTCAAATGTAGAATGTTTTATTCCTTAATCGGATGCACTACACACCTCAAAATAGGCAGATCTCTCTTTAAAAAGTAAGAGTATAGTTGGTTAAGTGTGTTTAGGAGATGATCAGAGTGCGTTGCTCCCTTGTGTCATCACATGCACATGTAACAACAATATTGTATATGTGTAGAATGCTGTTGCACTGCACAAATACTGCAATAAGATGATGACCAAGATGACAGAAGTTGTTCCAATGAAGTTGTTCTCTGCGTCTTGATGGAGTGATGTTTGGCTTGATGTATTCAGCTTTTGTATTCTTTTACCGTGACTCAAATCATCAAATATGCAGTAGTTTATTCGTACTGCTAAATAAATCAAAATGTTTTAGGATTTCCTTTTATATATTTTTATCTTTTCCTTTCAAATTCCAAGTTTTTTAGGATAATACTTAAATAGGTCCAGAAACTTGTGAGATCAAGTCAAGCTTAAATTAACATGTTTTGTTCCTGATTATAATAATCGCACGGCACAAACTCCCAAATGAAACTCGATTGAGTAAAATTTCTATTGTTCTTCTTACTTAGATTTTGAGATTCAAAGATATACATACGTCATATGAACAATTTATTCTGAACCGAAGAATTATAATAGCAGAGAGAACCTGAGTATAAAGCGTAAATTGATTCACTTTGTAGAACGTTCATGAAAGTATGTTACAATCCGTCACATAAGCTTCACCGGACAGCAGATAAAATATTTTATGCATTCAATATGCTTAATATCTTTCTCTATGCATATCTTTAACCAAAGAATGCACCACACACAAGCATCACACCAACACTCACGCACTGCTTCTGAGGCAATCTTTCACGAATAATAATTGTTTGGAGAAAATGCTTCACTGTCAAATGTTGACAGGAATTGTTATCGGTACTCGTTCTTTCTTCCCGGTGGAAATTGCATAACACGTAGGTATCTGCAGCACAAGAGACATCAAGGTTTTTAATTCTTTGTCGATGCTGTCGCTGTGTCCAAATTTCTAACGAATGGATTAGATAGTAGCTTTTACTTCTTTGCAATATAATTGCTCAATGTGTATTCAGTTCCAATTCCAATACTTTTCGCTTGCTTTCTCTATCTTCTTCTCAGACTGTGCATAGTATGCAGTTTATTTACCAGAATTTGCAAGCTTGTTGTTGGCTTTGCTTTGACAAAAAGGAAGATGCATACAATTATCAACGTTGTTCGTTGTAGCCGTGTAGGAAGTGAACTGAGGAGGTCCAACTGAAATGGCAAAAAGACCAGAGTGAATCCCCAAACTGATTCTGGTTTTCAGTTTGTTGCATGAAACGGCAGCAACGTTGCGTTGAGTTTAGCATGTGCAGTGTTTGGACGATGATGATGATTCCATGTACACAGTTCAATGTGGAGCTCTTTGAAAAGCGCCAGCAGTTGTCGTAATAACTGAAGTAACCGAGCAAGGCAAGGAAGCAATGTGCGACTAATGCATTCGTCGTGTATCAGAGTCTGTTGTACGAAACGAAACCATCAACTTGCTGAGAAGACAGCTCGCTATTCGTAGATGCTAAGGCTAAGCTTTGGAAATGATTGCAGCAGTCATCTCGGTATACTGGTATATTTTCATGCCTTACCACAACACGTTTGGAATGTTCCATCAACTTCAACTTATCCAAAAAGTTTTGCCAATGCCAAAGAACCCATACAACCAAACATCGTTTGCTAACTTGAGAAATCCCCATCTTTGGCGATCAAAAGCATGCACATGAAGTTCAGGTTAAAATGGTATACTGATATTCCTTTCCAGCACCAAACGCTGGAGGGATGTGTTTCGTTCAAAATGGAAAACGAAACATTAATTTTCAACCAATTCTTCCTGAGCCGCTTACAGAACGGAGTGAAAATCGCTGGAGTTACGATACTATTCGTAATATTTCCTTGTTCTTAGTTGAACTGTTACGGAGACTCTCGATAAACTCTGTTACGTAATAATGGTTCTGTATAAATGTTTACCTTACTCAGGTTCTGTATCCATCTGAGCTTATAAAGCAATATTATTATGTATCAGACTCTTCTTTGTAGACCAACAGTCTTGATATTATCTACTTCCATATTTACCTAGGTTCCCTTGAATGGCAAAATGAGGCAGCATGTTTGCTGGTGTTCCCTGGTTCTATGCTTCCGTGTGCACAAGGGCCAACGACTCCAAGCATGCGAGTTAAGTAAGGCGAGTGAGTAAAATGAAAGCACGAAGCTACCAAGAGGAGAAATGCTCGAAATGCGTGCTACGCTCGGGTATATTTTCTTTGCATGAACTCGAGTATGCAAAAAGGGAAGTAGTGAAGGAAGGGCAATGTACCTTGAAAGAAAAAGTGATCCTCCGTCCATCCCACAGCAAGTCCCTATTTACACCAGGAAGAAGCCAATAGTAGAGACTGAACGAAGTGAACCCGGAAAAATTGCGAGCTTTCTCAGGAGCGTATCGCTCCCATTTTCCTTTAATATCACTCACCAGAGGAAAGTACTTTCATGCGGTACATTCTCTACTCGTTTTTATTCTCCCTCTGTCTCTACTATTCATTGTTTCTTTCTTCGCCACTGAAGTTGTTTTTACTATTTTGCGGATTGTTGTGTCATTACGAAATACAAGTCACCCAGGTCGTATTTAATTAAATTCATGTGAGAATGATGGCGGACGTTTCTCCTTCATACCATGCTTCTGATTGGAGAAAGTAATGCTCAAAAAAACGTCTGAATCCGACACTGTTGTAGTCCAGACAAGAGGAAGAGATAGAATTGTTAGCAAATAAACAAAGAAATCATATCACTATTTCTATCTGCGAATTGGAAATTCCACCATTGTAATGAATGACTTATAATAACATTTACTGAGTAGAGTAGAATCAAAAACTTAATTCAACTTCAACTACTGATTACTCAATGACCAGTGAAACCAATATCATTACCATGTTCTATCAACATTTTGCATGAGGTTTCCTATTACTATACTGTACTACATTTTTATTCAGCATTAAGCACAAGAAGTTTAAACAGCATTATGTGAAACGAATAATTGGAAACAAACAATCGTCTTTAAATATCATTACGTCACGGTTAAATTACAACTCGGACAGTTTAATGCATCATCATCACAGCCCAATTAACAGAACCGTCACTTGCTACGGGTCCCCTTCCTACCAAGGGAGAAATACTCTGATTATGCACACAAGTAAAATTCTATGCTGGAACTGGAGAGAAAAATACGGACGAATAAATATTATTGAGGAGACAATCAACAGCACTGGAATATCATATATCGCGTCGATTTTACGATTTTTTACTATTTTCTGGATTACGTATACAATGTATGATATGAAACATGAAACCAGAACCGTAGACAAAAAGCAAGTTTTGAGAAAAGACTACCATTTTTTTTAGCTAGCTGCGTGCTTTATGTGGCTTCCACTTTGTATGGAAAGATGCAGACAAAGACGCCGAAGCAGTGTAATACAATATAAAATTTTAAACGTAAGTAATACGCTTGCAGAAAATGTCTGTACGTCTGAAATGTGTATGTTGAGGCAGACTCGAGGTCGTTGAACCCGGCATCGTTGTGGGAGGCATTGCTTTGCTTACCAACACGACTTACACTTCCATCCACTACTTTCTTGCCATCACACTTGCTGCTGCACTATCATGTACCAATTCCGCACAGCAGAACAACGGAGGAACAGCCTAAGCACAGTGAGCGGCGCGCCGCGGTGAGTGACAATCATTGTTAATGCATCAAGCCTTTAGCTCACTTCCCTTCCTTTGCACTAATAAAAGTACTACCACAACAAGAGTAGGTAGTTCATGTATTTCCGTGTCTCGTTTTATTATTGGAGTTTGAATGGATGGATCTCATTAAGTTTTATCTTATACACCCATTATACACATACATGTGCCTTGTGCCTATAAATAAGCGGCATGCATATATCTAGTTTCTGTCACTCTGTAATAATAGTCACCAAACGAGCCGAGCGCACTTTGCCCAGTGTGGAAATCAAGCTGGAAAGTAAACTTCCGCTTCTTCGAAAAACCATTTACATTGTATGTTGGAGTTGGACGGAAAGTAAAAGAAGCGAAAGTATACCGCGACCGCTACGCTTTTACCAACTCTTAGCCTCCTTTACTTTCTCTGCTTTCTTCATCTCTGCCTTTGTGATATGACATAACAAAGCCAAGTTGGCTTAGCCAACAAGAAAAGGTTCCTTTCAATAGGTATGCCGTAATACCCGTCCGAAAGGTATACTTTCAGACGGTATGCCTACCACTCAAACTTCAGAGATGTCAGAAAATTAATGAAATTCGTTTTACTACACTAACATTAGAATTACAAAAGACATGGCTGATTTGTTTTAAAACCCTATCTAAAATGCTTCGCTGAGTTCAAAATGTGTTGTTGAGCTTTTTGTATCCTTGTGCACCCTTTGGAGAAAGTCAATTAGCTAAAAATATCATCATAAGTATGACTAAGTTTTCATAACGTTGGGTTTTCCTTACATCGGATTTCATAAGAAAACTCGGTGGCTGGTAGGTAATTTGTTTCCCCAGACTTGTTGCAAAATGGAAAAGTTGCAGAAAGAATGAAACGCTGGCTTTTCCCTGACCTTTCACTTGTTTGGTTGGGTAACCCAACCCAACTTGGGTTGCCAGAAGTCATACAATTGTCTCTGTATCTTAAGTCTTAAGTTAAGTCAAGTTAAGTTTTATCAAATCTTAAGTTAAGTTATCCTCATACAATACATTCAACGAAATGGTTATATAGTTGTACGTAATTTTCGTTTTAGTTTAGAGTCATTGTCATTACAATGTGTTATGTGGATTATTATGGTTCATTGAACTATACCACATCTCTCATGAATCATGAGTCATGATTAGATACCTTAAATATTTATTATAAAATATTTCTGTTTACATCTCATGTATGTAATGCTTTTGCGTTTGGCTGTGGTGGCTGATATTTCTGTTTTCAAATATTGCTTTTAATCATTTCATTTGCAACAATGAATAATGTTTCATGATTTAAGGTTTCAGTAAAGGAAGTCATATTTAGTAAAGATTATTAAAAGTTGTAATATGCAATTATTTTACTAAAATTGAGGTTGATTTCGGCAGGCATCACTTTTAATTCTCGTTCTATTCGATACGAGCACCGAATTTGCATCCAATATACTAATTGAGTGTTTGATAGGGTATTGCTGGAGATCTGGGTAACGCTGCGCTGGATGTTGGATTGAAAAGATTTTACCTGTTTGCTATTCCAGTACCTGTCTGCATTTAGGCTCATGCATAATTTTCTTTTATTCGTACATTTCCAAATCCTTAACTAATTTGGATGGATGGATGGTTTAAAATGGATGGACTTTTGTTCTTGAAAGTAAAGTCTGCACTAACTTTAATGCTGACGACTAGCGGTTTTATAAGTAATTATATTCTTCAACTGCTCAGATTATGCTTAATACCTAATTTACATTTCTTGAATAGCGGAACGCAGGAATGAAATGGAAAAGATAAGATACAATTCCAACTTCAACCAATTATCTTATTCTGTTTGAGAGGGAAGGCTTCACATCAGATTCAAATTAAATAATGACTGTAGAACTTTTGAGTTAAAAAGGATGCGATGATGCTAAAATAGGAAATAAACCTAGTCCAGTCGCCGAAATTCATTTCTTTGCTTCTGGCTGAAACCCGAATAAAATTTTACATACCACAGCATAGAAATACAAACACATCTTCTCAAAGGCTGATTTTTTTTTGGTTTCTGATTTAATAGTGAAAACTTCATTTTTTCTCAAGATTTTCGACAATTGAAATTAAATCTTCTTAAAACTCTTGGTTTTTAGCCCGTTGGCGTCATCAGCATCATCTTTCATTATTTCGAAAATATATTAGACAGAGGAAGGTTGGATTTTCAGTATTTTCACGTCCTACAAAATTCACCACACTCATTTATCTACACTTTTGTTTTTGTCAATATATTTCTGACTAATTGTATAAAATATTACACAAAATCACAGTCACTTTTTTACAGTGTATCCTTTAAGCTTGCTTGCAGGTTGCAGTCTGCAATTTTTTGTACGGTTTAATTCACTTTTGCGATTTGTGAGAGGAAATTGTAATTTAATTGAAATTGTAAATTGAATTTGCTTGCATTAATTTTATATTGGAACTTCCAATTTGGAAGATTGATCGGTAATTAAAAATTACTTTTTCCTTTGATTTATTATACAATAATCATCTGATCAGACAAACTAACACATGCTTTTCATGGTACAAATGTGTAACTATTTTGTTAATTTTAGACGCCAGAAATGCCTTTAGTGAAAGACGGTGAAACACCAGGTCCCTCCACTAGGACTACGAGACGGACTAAGATGGTGACAAAGGTCACTGATGGTGATGATGAAGACGCGCAAGGTATGGGACATCGGAGTCAAAATCAAAATGAGCTGAGTTTTCTTGACACAGAACCTCTGGATTTGGAAGCTGAAGGGGACGGCGACTGCAGTTTTCTAAACACGGAGCCTCTAACTTTGGATGATGTCGAGGAGGAAAGCGTAGATACCCAAGAAGACACCACTGACGGTGACAGTGACGTAGGCGCCTCACGAAGACGAGCAAAACGGACACTTGACTCAGACGACTCAGTGACTAGTGACTCACAACAATCAGACGATTCTTTAATCGAGATTGTTGAGATTCCTGATATGACGACTGCCTCCAGCTATGAGGTTAAGAGGGTCTACACTGAATTGATTGACTCTTTCCAAAGTACGTACTGCTTTCTCGTAATTGTCGTAAGACAAGTAATTTGGCAAAACATGTTTGATGTTAATAAGTCAGAGGTTTATTGTACGTTTTTTTGCCCATAGACTTTGAAGACGGGGTAGTTGGGAATTCAGAGAAAATTCTCAAACACAACATAACTGCCAGTGACACAATGTTTCGGAAGATGGAAGCGTCAATGTTAGACTCGTCTGAACAAAATGAAAGCCCGGTTGTTACTGAATCACTACAAAGAAGTAATTAACAACGTGAATTAACTTTAATTGATTAATAATAAATGACATATATTTAAAGACCCTAAGATGCTTCTTTCTAAGGAATTGCAGGGACCTCAGCTCAAGAAATGAAGTTAGCATTCATGCATGCCCAAATGTGCTCCAAAATGTTAAAACAAACAGTGCAAAAGATGGGAGTTGGACAGAATCCTTTCAACCTTATGAGTTTTTTAGAGTCTTTGGTAAGATCAAAACTCCGAAGGAGAGAAAAATTCATTCACAAATAGCATGTATTATGTGATTGTAAAACATCATGATGCAATCTTGTAAAATTACGTTTCACAGAAAAAAGATGCCGTAGATGCCACTGGACAGTATTCCCCTACTTTGGCTGTTGGCAAATTAGCAGCTGAAGCTGCAAGCTGTTCTTTCACTGCACCACGTGTTTTGGCAATGTATGGAGATTCAGATGATTTTGCAAGAACTGGTGCTCCTGAACCACCGCCCAAGAAAGTAAGGGAACCTCGAAAACGGGAATGTATTGATTCTCAATTAATCGAAAATGGAACTCAGGCAGAAACGATGAATAGATCGGATGAAGTTGGCGACACAGCCGAAGGTTTAGCGAAGGATGTACTGAAATCTATCAAAAGAAAGTGCCGAACCGAGAACAAGCCTCAAAGTCTACTGGATATTGCTGAGGGTGACGACGTTTCAGAAACAGTTAAACGTTTATTTGCAACTTCATTTTTAGTAAGAGACGGTCATGTAGGAGTTAGTCGAAAAGGTAAACCTCAGAAAAATGTAAGCCACCAGGCTGAAGGAAACTGATAAACAATGAATTTACGTTTTTCTGTTTAATTTTAGAAAATTCTGACAATGTTGGAGGTGCAGCAGATCTGGTGTTGAAGCCGGAAATGCCCCCTGCAAAGTGCAACTCCCCTGGTGGACAGGAAATTCACCGAAGTCAAACAATCGTGTCTTTATCGGCTTCAATGTTGAAGGTAATATTGGAGGCGTCCATAGCTTATATAATCTAATGCTTTTTGAGTCATCCATTTATCATTTATGCTTTTTGTTTTTCAGCAATTCATCCGAACAAAAAAGGATTCTGATCAATCGGAAATTCAATAGTTTGAATCTGGCTGGTGGGTTCAGATAAACGACAACAAAGGTTCAGCTGCAGAGGTTCTTGAGGTTGATAATAAGAATATTCAAAGAAGTCTAATTTTGCGTAAGTTTAAGATGGCAGTTACAATACGCAATTCACTCATTCACTGGTGGTAATAAAGTAGCATTTGTAAATTAATTATATACAGTTGAAGTATATTTATAGTACCTCTCAGCATAATGTAAAGCAAAATATATTAATACATTTTTCCGGTTCATTGGACCCTTTCATTTTATAAAACAAATTTTAATTATTGAAAACTTGGCGTCAGAAAGGCTTCTTTTAAGTTTAAAGGAATATTGGCATGATCATCACTTAAAATTCTAAAGAGTTGAGGTTGAGACAACCAAAATCAACATCCTTCAAGCGCTACTCTATGGGAATCGATTGAAATTTCTCTTCTTCGTAGTGTGTACTGTTACTTCTTTTAAGAGTTCAAAGGTGGTGCTTGTTTCGTTTGCTTTGCAAGCGAAAAATGAAAGTTTTTTCAATCGATTGAAGCAAAACTCACTAATAAATAGATACGACAAAGCTAACGAAATGTATGCATATATTTCAGTGAACTTTTTTAATGTCATGTTATATTATAACTTGTTACAATATATTATATTTCGTTTCATTCTCAAATATAATTAGAATGCAAACTTTTTTCTATGAAATGATTTTCTACTTGTTTCAATTTCCAACAGTCAGTTGACGAAAGTTTGATTTTCCAAGTTTGAATAAATATAACTTCCGCATATCCTGTTGAAAGGTTAATTATAATTAAAACATTTTAAAAGGTTAATAGGAATTGGGATATTAGTTAATTATCTTCAGATTTCTATTTTTATCATCTCAAAGGCTCTCACCCTGTCCCTCCTTACCAAGGTACTGCGATGGGTACCTCCTCCTGAATATTTATCTTGCATGATGAAGATGGTTATCAGCAGAAGCGCTTTCCCGAAGTCCCGTCGTCGACACTCTTTTTCTCCTCTCGACTCTAACGGGACTGAAATAGCTTTCATCCTGTAGAGCCCCCTCCTTATTTTGAAAGTATCGCTTGATATATACACACCAAATGAAAATTTCATACGGTTTATATAAAAACAAAGGTGTTCCAAGTATCCAGAATATACCGGACTGAGATTTGAATCTTGGGCCTATGCCATGTTCTAGGATGCATAGACGTCGATTTTGTGACTTGATGAGTACCACTGAGTAAATTGCGTAAGACGGAAATAGTTGGGCATAACACAATAAGATTACAATTATTTTGGACAGTGGGTATCCTCTCTGGAAGATTATCCACACAAATAATAATTACTTTAGAATTTGTTCCGAAGATAGTTCCATTATAGTTAAACCAAACCAGAGCTAATTAGCGTACGAAGCAACAAAGGCAGGACAGTAGGAGACTTGCAATGATAATGTACGCTGAGCAGGATATTATTATTGTCTGAGTCACTTCCTCTAGAATCAATTAAATAAAAATTAAATAAAATCTAAGCGTATAATGGGATAGGAATGATAATTATTTTTTGCTACCAAATAATTTTTTTGTGATATTCATCTGGTGTGTCAGCAAAAAGTCCTTGTAATAGGTTTTTCCACATCGAGCATAGGTATCGTTGGAATATATCAACCACGTTTTCCCAACCCGTGAGTAAGTTTCTGCTAAATGTTTGATGTCCACTTCCGGATTGAATAATAAAGGACCTGAGAGAATGGCAAATCATAGATAGCCAAACAAAATTAAGTCTATATGCAGTAAGTAAAGAGATAATAGTTGTGATTGTGTCTATTTAAGTTTTTCTAGTACATACCAAGTGTCGTAGATGTTTCAGCAAACATTTCGTCGTACTCATAATCATAATTTGGATCCGTCATATTCTCAGTCATCATTTCCTGGAAAGCCAATGTGGACTTCAATCCTATTGGACGGGTTTCCTCCTCTGTCAATTGTCTTGCTGTAAACGATTCAACGATGGAAATGAACGTCACAATTAATGCTATAAGCGTGTACAGGATCTGAAACATGTTATTTTTTAAGTTAATACTTGCAAGAATGAACTAATAAAAGTGACAAAGTTATGAACGATTGTTTAGATTACTATCGTCCTAGTACGTACAATATCAAATACTGCGAGCCCTTCCATTACAATTTCCAGCGGAATATGGAAACAGCAAGGGAATTTTTGTTTCTTCTCGCGTTCTTCTTCCTCCTCATTGAGAGTATTGAGATTGACACTTTTAATACTTCCAGTGTCCTTCCTCTTTTTCTTGCTTGTGTCTGATAACGCGCAACACCTGCCCTTCTTTTTGCTCTCTTGTAGTTCCACTCTCTTAATGCTTTCCTGTGATTTTCTCGAAATCGAAGCTCCTGTCTCCTGATTTCTTTTTCTAAGAGGATTAACCATTGTGAATGAGTTGCGAAGTTTCCAAAACGGCCTTATACGAATGTCCACGGTTCAACTTTGCGCTTTACCTTGCTTTTATTCTTCCATTCCGTAAATTGGCTGTTTGAAAGGACTTTTATTTTCCCATCAAACTATTAATTCATTTAACGCAGCAAACTCCTAGCCAACAAATCAGCAATTAAGTTTCAAAAAATTATTTTAGACCGATCAAAACAAAACTTTGACGGCCATTTCACTTCTGACTTTATTACCGTACCGTATGTGAAATCGAATAAAAGTTGACTGGAGCAATTTTTTGCAATTAATTACCACTTGAGGACGGAGAAATACAAAGGATGGTTTTAACAGTCGTTTCATTCAGCTACATACTCGCCCTGGTCATTGACGCTTTCCTCATTTTTATTACAATGTTTCATGTTATAACGTTCGATGAGCTGAGAACGGATTGCAAAAATCCTATCGAACAATGTCAGATACTGAACCCGCTTGTTCTGCCAGAATACGGATGCCACGTGTTATCTTCCACTTTCTTTCTTCTCAACGGCGAGTGGTTTTCACTGGTCTGGAACATCCCTCTCGTTGCTCACCACATACGAAGATACTTGACTCGACCTGTGATGTCCGAATTCGGAATTTACGATGCGACCACAATCATGAACAAGGATGTACTCAATAGGTGCCAACGCGAAGGATGGATCAAACTGGTTTTCTACCTTCTTTCGTTTTTCTATTATCTCTACGCTATGATCTACACAATTGTTACCAGTAATTAGGTTTTGCGGCTGCTATTCTTTTTCCTTCAATATCAAGAGGAAGGCTTTCGACGAATGGAGGAGAAAGCAGCGAAATTTCTCAACCAGGCATCCAACCAGACTGAAGATTTGATTGAAATCGCGTGTATGTATTAGTTTATTAAAGAATGTTATGTAATGCATTTTGCTAAGCCTGTCTGCATGGACAATAAAAAATTACACCTGAAAATAAAACTCGGTTACATTCACATTAGATTAAATCTAACTGAATTTGTTACTATTTATTTAATACTGTGCGTTTGCGTATACTTGTAAGATTTCTTGGAATGGAACAAAGAATAGAATTGCTGCGTAAAAGCAAATTCTTAAACTCAAAAGTCGGAAGCTTTATCCATGCATACGAACATAATTACGGTGTAAAGATTTGGGAACAAATTGTTGATTCTCTGGAAGTATTTATAAGCAGGAAGAGTCTATCCGTACTGTTGACAGATAATGTATCATACCCGCAATGAAGCATCTACATAATATCTAATAATATTGCCATTCATATGATTCGATGCCTGCATGCTGGAAAGCAACGAGGAGAAAGTAATGGAGTTTGCTGAGATTGAGATATATTCTCGTGAAATATGAATCAAAGATCGTAGTATAGAATTGGGAATCTTGCAGTGCAGTGGATAGAATTCTAACAGGTGTCTCACAGATATTTCTATTGCTCTTTTGCTATATCCTGTGCTTCAGTTTATTAACGTTTTTTCCAAGCTCCAAGGTAGAAAACAACACTACGGTTGACCTTACAGCTTTCTCTAGCATTCGAAGTTGTGGTAAGTCTATTGTAACTTTTACTTTTAATGTGCTTAATACTAACAGTTTGTCAGTTAAGGCACACTTTGCTTAAGTACATAGTACAAATTAATTGCATACAACAGCACTGCATATGACCTGCTAGCTTTTAGCCTGTTCGATTTTCACATTGCCCCAAAAGTGAATCTCTTTGAAGTTACAGTATTAGGTGCAAATTAAAAAATGCTTTCGTTGAACTCCACACTCGGGAGTTAAATGGATTAAAAAGTACATTTTCCACAATCACTTGATACCGTCAACGTTAGAAACCTTGATTCTGTATTATGATCTTTTCAAATCATCTAGCAGACGGTAATTATTTGAATAACAAAGTTGTTAGTTTCATATTCGAGTTATAAAATGGGAAAGTCTGAGTTGAATCTTAATTACAGTAATTTATATAATACTGTCCGTGTATAATGGCATATCTCGGACATGGAGTGAAAGTGTGTACAATGTACACAATGTCCTAACGTTGCCTCACTGCACGTGCTCTTCTGTACATAGACACGAGAAATTTCTTCAAGCGTGGTTTGGTTACCATCCGCATCCAAGAAGTGGATGATATGATAGGATGATGCTAAGCTACAAAAGATTCAGTCTCTCTTGTCTCTGGCTTCCGAGAGAGGCTGAGAATGAAAGGACTCCCAGTTCTTTGTACAACAAGTCAATCCTCCCTTCACTCTGAGATTCCGAGATAATGGCCATTTATTGACTTTTGTTTGTTTGTTAAATCTGCGACAAGCAAAACACCATAAGCACCCTCAGTAAAGTAAGTATAGGGATCAATTTTGTGCCATGATTATTTTTATAATGGAACACGGCTTCCGATTAGCTAGCCGTTACCGGTATATTTACTAGTAGGAATAGTTTATTTAATTACACGACTATTTCTCATAACAAGCATTTACTTGTTATTAAGTTATATATATTAAAAAGAGGTTAGTTATTGTCATTTTATACAATTAAATGTTTAACAAACCATTTCCAAGTACGAGTTGTATTCAGTAGCAAACGAGCGGGACTGAGAGAGCGAGAGAAAAATAAATTCGAAGCTTTCCAAGCTGATAAAAAATGAAAGCGGGGTTGTGATGAAATACCAATGGGTAATTGAAATGAGTACTTTTTTCAAAATAACAAATTTAAATTATAAACATTGGTAGCTAGTTATTGGCTTTCCAACGTCAATCAATTCGCGTTTACGTATATTTGAGAATAAAAAAAACAGTGGAAATAGCCGTAAACTAATAAAAACGAGTGTACTTCGGATAAACGAAGTTGTTATGATTATAATATATGGGCGAACATAGTTGGACGAGATATAATAATACCTTTTTGCATTGTACCTCCGTCCGATCATGATCCATCATACGAAGCGTACAAAATAGAAGATGTATTGTGTGGATTTCTCTTTCTCCTCGTTTTATTAGAAGCGGATCGATATCGTTGCACATCAACGGTGGTACAACCAAGGAGATGAAATTGATATAATACGGCCTGTCGTTTGAGATCAACTGAATGGATGGATAAAATAACACTACTTTACTACCACCATGCATGTTGCAAAAGATATTCGTCCACAAAACTTGTTGTTGTTATCTAACATTATTTATTTACTGGTAGAAACTCCATTCTACGTGAAATAATAATGTGTCTTTTGAGGAATAGAGCTCATAGGTTCACATATAAAGCATCAAAAGGAGAAAGTGTCAAATAAAGGAGAAGTCTCCCTGCATGCCTTCCCATTCCTATTAACAAGATTATAGGAAAAACATACGCTAAACACATACATTTCCACTTTCTCCTTTCAGTCTCTTTGCTTTGATTTGGAACTGCCTTCAGATCATGACAACAATTACGATTATAAAGACATAATAAAATACATTTTTGTGTTTAACGTCATCCCACACACATAGAAAAATGTTTTATTACGATATGTTATGTTACAAATACAAATATGTACCAACCAACGTCAATGTGATTATAATTTGAGACCCCATGCATTTCTCACAGCAGTACTGTTTGTACCTGTAACACAATTGAGTACTTTAAACAGATCAAAGACTCGACTAGTAAAAATTGTCATCATAATGCCAACTGCTTATTGACTTTTATTTATCTGACCCCAAGACTTACGAAAACGATCTATTAAAAGTAATACATACATCTATATGTATCTCAGAATCATACACATAATGAGCATGTTTCATATAAGAATTGTTATGAAATGGATTGTTTATAGAGCTGCTTTTACATTTCGCACGACGGCAATAAGTTTCCGAAGATGTGAACGGCAACAAGTGTAACGGACGTGTCCTCTTTGGTGTCCCGTTTATAATCTCATAATTTGTTGGGAATCGTATATCTCATGGATTTGCCATAGTCGACTTAAAAATCATTTATTTATGTAGAAGGGAGATTTCAAACTCCTATCTTCATTTCATCTTACTTGATGATTATCAGGTATCAGGTTATCAAGCGCCAAGAAAATGTTTCAATATCGCTTGAAAGGAAAAATCTGGCTGCCGCTATTTTTATCGACATTCTTAGTTCTTAGTGTTTCTGAGTATAGAAGCATAAATGCGGAAACTGAATGTAACAACTATGTTTTAGAAAGGCATTATTACCATTACATTTATTCTAATTCAATAATATGTTCATTATGGGCAACATTTTGATTAAATCGCTTAACAATGGGAAGCTGTCCTAGTGTATAATCGAATTCATAATACAAACAGGTTGTTAGCTGTAATTGCAAATGACATCGAACAGCTAATAAATTTGTATCCGGATAAGGACTGATGTCAAAGATTAATAGAATGAAGAAATTGCGCAGCGATGCAAATTAATTTGAAAGTACTGATATTAAGATGTCTTTCGACGACTCAGTTGAGCGTGAGTACAAATTGGATCCATACTTTATTGTTATATACGATGGTTCATAAAACCTCGAGAAACTTTAACAATCGCAGCAAATTGGATAAAAGAAGATTTTCAAGTAATTGAAAGTCTCGCAAATAAAATCATAATTTGTAAACTTCGATCACTACCACTTACTACTAAAGTCGATAGCATTTGTGAAAATCTCTGGTTGTCTGCTGCCTGCAGAAATGCTTACATGTATGTAAATTATTGCGTCTTTTGGTCTGGGTTGCTTACCTTTGTTCTGACAAATCTGTGATTGCCCGTTTATTGAATGATAAGTCTGGATCTGGCAGTGCAGAAGGGAATGAGTGACGCCATGTGTACAGAAGCCATAATTAAAGATTGTTAAGCACGTCTATGACTACCCCCTAATTCTATTTGTTCTTGCTTCCATGAAAAGCGCATTAAAATTATATTAAAAAGGAAAGCCTGATAAGTGGAGTCTTGTGTCTACTTTGCGGTAAAAATGTATGCCTGTTAAGTCAATTCGAAAATGCTTGAATTATTTACAGTCAGTATTTTCTCTATTATGAATTTCAGAAGTGGATGAAGGTTTCAATGAATATCGAACAAAATCTTCACTGAAGTGTTTTGTTGGTTAGTCGGTTTATTGTTTAAAAACAAAATAAATCCTTTGGCGGTACAGGAACAACATAAGCCCAAGGTATGGAAAAAAGCGAGAAAGAAGTCACTAAATCTCCGAACGGGGAGAAAGTGAATGATTCTGTTGTTGGTAACTTGCCGCCCACGGCCAATGATGCAGACAGTGAGAATGATGAACAAGAAGGCTGTGATTCATCGTCAAGGGAGGATGTCTTGAAAAGTGCTCAAGATGATGCAGAAAAGAAAATGGACCAGGAAGGCTGCATTGCGCATCCTGAAAAATCTTATATCGATGAAGAAACGTTAGTGGTTCCTGAGGTTCAGAGTGTCGTTATTATATCTGCAGATACCGGAGAAACAACCGTTGAAGGTCTAGAAAAATGCAATACAACTTCTTTGGGTGTAGAATCTTATAGCACGAAATCTTTGGAGAAAGCAAGAAACAGTGAGGTCAAAGTGTCAGAAACCGAACCAAGAGATAACTCCGGTCTTATTCCTGTAACAACAAATCACGGAGACAAAGAACACGGCTCAATTTCAGTCCTAAAAACTGCATGTATGTCGAAGGAATCCAGGGTCGCAGAGTGGCTGGACGCGGACGGCGTCAGTTCCGTAGGCAGTTCGACATCTTCATTTTCACAATTCCACGAACATCCATCATCTAAAGTTCAACCATCGAACCGGAAAAGTCACAACCTTTCAATTTCAGAATTGAGAAAGAAACTTGCTTGTTGCCCCGTTTGTCAAACTCATCACACGAACCATAAAACGGCCAATAACTGTTTGGCAAGGCATGGTTTGTTAAATACCGATTAAAGTATAATGTTTTACACTTGCTTGTTGGGCTGAAAACTAATATACAGCTTCAATCTGGTCGACCTAGGTAAGCGTCAATGTTGGCTGTGTTTGGACGTTCTGTCCTCAAAGAAGGATGACTTTTACCGCCACTGCACCGAATTCCACTCAATCACTAAAAATGGCGATATTGTAGGTAAGACAAAGTTTTTCATACAGATACAGATCCTCCAATTTGTTAGCTTTTAAAATTTAAACAATGTTATAAAAAGTGTGTTAACGAACCTTTACAATTTCTCACATTACCCACATTGGCCACATTACACATGCAACTTCTATTCCAAAGCCTACTACGAAGCTTTTACTTTCTCTTGTCAATAGGTTGTCCGTTCTGTGGGAAATTCTTTGACTTTCGCCAAGGACTGAACCAGCACATTGTCAAGATTCATTTTGCAGAGAGCATTTCAGATGTTGACGCAGTAGCATCGCTCAGTCCCACGACCCTTGTTGACATTTTCACAGGTAAACCGAGATCTTCATGTTCCGGAGAAACTGAATATCAGCAACAAGCTCAACAAATTGTTTCCACAACTGAGCGAGTCGGCGAAGCAGAGGCGTTGGATGCTAAAGTTATCGAAGATATTTTGATAGCTACAGTTAATAATAATGGGTGCACAAACTTAAATACCAGAATCTTTTCGCCTGCAAATGGCACAAACGACCAAACAGTTTTACAAGGAATTCAGGGACCCGAAATTTCAACAGAAAGTACAATCCACCCACAGTACCATCCTCGTTTGAATAACACAAGCGAAAATGGTACAAGTATTCCAACTGAGGCGGTGCCACTGCCAAATCTGCCAAGACCATCCGTTATCACGCAGTCATTCAATCTCAGTCCTGTCCAAAAAATGAGCGTTCCTCCTGAGCAGACTCTGAGTAGTCTCATGTCAGGAGATATTGAGTCGGGTTTGTCTTTGGGCTTTGGCTCACTTTCGCAGAATTCGTTGCAAACTGATGATATTTTTGTTTCCGCAGCGAACGAGGTAGTGGTTGTGGAGAATCCTACCGTGCAAAAATATGCAGATCTTTTCCGAAGCTACTCGAAAACTCCTTCGTCATTGCCCATGGTGGTCACATCAGATCCAGAGAAATTTGAACAATCTTTTACAAACCAACACTTAAATAAAGAGCTTCCACAAGTAGATTTATCAAACGTGAAAAAGCGGGATTCCGCCATTCCCTTTGAGCAAGTTATTACAAGGGTTAACCGAAATATTCCACAGCACGAATTTTCTCAGGTTGCTGTTGGCATTGACCAAGGCAATGCATACGGGTGCTGCAGTACTCCAAACTCCTCGCTTCCAACTGGAACTGATACTCTTCAAACTTTGGATGGACAGGGATCATGCCTAACAGATCTAGATAAATCTTATCACACTTCATTTGAAGGTCTAATGAAATATAGCAATGATAATTTAATCGCGACAATCATCATCTAACCAGACTAATTATTACGCTCCTCCATCATCATACGCTTCAGGTAGATTTGAGGGTACAGGTAATTGTATAAATCCGGAAATTGGAATGACCAATTGCCTAACTTTAAACTGTTCAGATAAATGCGGAATAAAACGCAGAATTCTTTTGAAAGCTCTCAGAGATGAGCATCTTTTCAAAAAACCAGCCTTTCATGCGAATCCTGGTCTCCAACCGCAGTCCCTTATGCATAAAACAACGATGAACTCAGATCCTGGTTTCATTGAAGATTACTTTGCCAAAGACCCATACTCACAACTACGATACCAACCTAACGAAGATGCTGGAATATTCTTTGAACAATACGTGAAACAAGACAAGAGCCGACAAGAAAATCCCACAAAGTTACTTGACCTCACTCGGATTCCCGGAGTAGATCCTGGAATAAATCCCAATTTCACACCAAATCTTTCTACGTGGAACATTCCAGTGAATGAAACAAACTATTCCGCACAGCTCATGCGCACGACATGATTCTCTAGGGGAAAGTGAAAATGCTGCAAACACCATTCAAGCTGAATATAGCAATGCTCTTCCACTTCAGTTGCCCGTCCATAATTGGCAAGCTTCCGCTCCTCCGGTTACAAGACCTCAACAGCAGCAGCAGCAGCAACAACAACATCAACAACAGCGCTCCAATTCTGGTTATTTTCGAGGGCGGAAGCCGCCAAATCCCGCATTTTGGGATGGATTGCGTGCCCGTTTAATGATGTCTCAACGAATGGGAAATCTTCATTACAGAGGTAGAAATCCTAACAATTTCATGAATCCTGCAACACAGTTACTCCGAAACAAGTCTCAGACAGGTGGCATAGAAAGCGTTGTGGTACAGAATCCATTCGAGGAATCCGACATGAGCACTTTTCGAAATCCAGTTAGTGCAGGTGCATGGCCTAACGTCTCTCATCAAGCAATAGGATTAAGAGGAGCTATTAGCGATGCGATTAGATTTCGGGCGCCGGGAAGAGAAAGCTTTGTCTCAACAAAGGGCTTCCAAAAAAGAGGTCCTTTTCCTAATATTTCTCCTATAATGAGAGATACTGCTACACCGTCGGATGCACAGAATCTCGGCTCGCATAAGCTTTACGGTACCCAAACGTTTGGGAACCCAGGCGTCACCACGTCGACTTACAGTTCTACTTTTATGCAACAAAATACTCTGCCAGGAGATGCAGGTTCGTACCAAGAAGATGGGTCTTTGTATCATCATCAGACTTCTCCCGTTTTGACACAGCTTCTTCATCCTCAAGATCAACAAAAGGTCACAATGTCATCACCTCAGGATTCAATGAAATGTTTGAGTCATCCTGCTTACTTTACTCCTCGGTATAACATACCACCACATTCTTAATTTGGGGTAACATGAAACTCATTTCTCTCGACCCTTTCAAATATTTGTCAGAATGACAGTTATGTAAAATTATACGATATCCTAACTCCTAAGCATAATTTTTAGGAATTTGAAGCACTTGCACCTGTTTTTTAGTATTTTAATAAAAAAAGTCACAACTATTTGGGTATATCATGATTGTACAATTTCACTAAAATAATCATTTAAATAGATGGAAATAGTGTTTACGGGTGGATAATGTTGCACTTGCACCTGCATGTTGCTTGCAGTGGATAAAAATATTATAATTGCCAACAAAAAATCTATCATTTTCTGACACTCAAACAACTCATCAAACTGACTCGAGATGTCTAGAATATAATCTAGCTCATAATCCTTTATTTTAATACTTAAACAGAAATAAAAATGTGAATAATTTTGAAAAAATAAGAAGGCATACGAAGTTTTAATTTGCATAAAGCTCGAGTTATCCGATATTCGTAATCCAGTACTACAGACAAGTTTCGTGTTGACAGACGGAAAATTTGTCTACACGGACAATAAATTCAGGCAGCCCCTGCTGATGTACCGACCACGACGAATTTGTAAAATAAGGGCGAAAATTTCTATTTCTTATTATATACTTTCCATGCAGAAACAAAGCCAGAAATTACAATATCATAAATATAATAGACAAGAACATAAAAATCATTTTCTGAGGTTTATTTTCTGAATCAAAATGTACAGACAATTACTTGAATTTTTCTACATGTCCTCTAGTTTCTTAATATTTAAACTTTCCCTTGAAGGCTGATAATGTGGTACAATTTACATGATGAGTGGACCTTTTTGCTATCAGGAAATATAAACAGAACCGAGTCCCTTGTGACATCACCGTGAACATAATAATATTTTTGAGGCTACTTCCAAGTCCACCTTTGTTCCATGTCACAGAAAGAAATTCGGGTGATTTTATTGCCATAATAAACTGCAAAATGAAAGAAAACAAATACAAATATCTGCTCAGCGTATTGGCTCCCCAAACAGTAGTGTCGAAAGTTGGCAACAATACCTTAAAAGTGTTAATGGAGGCATTCCGGGTTCGGGTCCTCTTCTGAAACCTTAAATAATAATTCATTAGGTTAAAAACGCTCCATGCAGGCAGTTAATCAACTCAGGATTTATATATTCAGATCTGATTGGTTGATGGTTTAACAAGTGGTCATTTCACCCATCATTTCCGTTCACTCTTAGTTCATCGATTATATAACTCACCTAAATAAACAAGTATAGGAATATATCCGTAATGAAAGGTAAACTGCGCAAAGGAGGTAATTCCGCCCAGTTTTTCCTTCGCTGATCGACTCAACGGCATTTCGATGTCTTTTTTCTCAACTGATCACCCAAATGGAAACCTCAATCTATAATAACAAATGCAATCATATAATAGAATCAAATGCCAAAACAATTACCCATGCTTGCTTTTTAAAATTAAGCAGATTCAACAATTCTGGCCAGGTTAAAAAAGTGAGATAAAATTAATACAAGACAATATTCAATATTTATAAATTACCGCAGTCAAACTGTTCTGCTCTAACGGTCAACGGTACGCTCCGAAACAATGGTGTTCGTTGTCAACTTTCCAGTTATTCTCAATTGCCCGTTCGAACCTTCCTAAATAGATTTTGGTTATTTATATATGAATCATAAATTATGATTT